>PVIA01005252.1:0-119147 GCA_004024845.1 Tonatia bakeri
TGTAAGGGTCAGTCACCATATATCTTTTGATTGGAGCATTTAATCCATTTGCATTCAAAGTAATTATTGATAGATATGTTTTTATTGCCATTTTACTATTCATAATTTTTATTTCTTTTTTTTCTTCTCCTTAAAGGAGACAATTTTTTCACTTCTTGTAATATTGATTGGGTTGTGATGAACTTCCTTACCTTTTTTTTTTTTTTCTGGGAAGCTCTTTACCTGACCTTCAATTCTAAAATATTTTTCTGCTGGGTTGAATAAGAATGGATGTAGGTTTTTGCTTTTCATCAGCATGAATATTCCATGCCAATCTCTTCTGGCCTGTAAAGTTCCTGTTGAGAAATCAGCTGACAGTCTTATGGGAGCACCCCTGTAGTTAACTGCATTTCTCTTGCTCCTTTAAGATTCTCTATTTGTCTTTAACATTTGGCATTTTAATTATGATGTTTCTTGGTGTGGGCCTCTTTGGGTTCATCTTGGTTGGGACTCTCTGAGCTCCCAGACTTATACATCTAGTTTCTTCACCAGGTTAAGAAAATTTTCAGTCATTATTTTTTCAAATAGATTTTCAATTTCTTTCTCTCTTCTTTTCTGGCTCTCCAATTATGCAAATGTTGTTATGCTTGAAGTTGTCCCAGACGCTCCTTATATTGCACTATCCTGATCTTTAGGGTTTTTTTCTTTTTGCTATTTTGATTAGGTGTTTTCTGCTTTTTTTTTTTAACTTCCAAATCACTGATTTTATCCTCTGCTTCATCTACTCTACTGTTGATTTCCTGTAATGTATTCCTTATTTTATTTAGTGTATTCTTCCTTTCTCACTGCATCTTTTTTTATGTTTTCTGTATCCTTTTGTGTGTGTCCTATCTCTTTGTTTAAGTTCTTATTGAGATCATCTATTCTTCCCCTAAGTTCATTGAGCAACCTTATAACCAGTGTTTTGAACTCTGAATTTAGTAGATTCCTTGTCTCCATTTTGTTTAGCTCTTTCTGGAGTTCTGTTCTGTTCTTTTATTTGTGATATGTTTTCTTGTCTCATTACAATTGCCTCCATGTGTGTGTTTCTATGTATTAGGCAGAGCTGCTACATCTCTCTGGCTTGGTAGAGTGGCCTCATAGAGTAGGAGTCCTGTAGGGCCCAGTGGCTTAGCTTCCTCTGTCACCTGAGCTGAGCACCCTCCGTGTCAGTTATGCACCCTCCACCTGTAGGTGCACCCTCCATGTGAGTTATGGGCTTCTCCTATTGTAGTTGAGCCTTAATGATGTTGGAACATCAGTGGGTGGGATTACTCCCAGGCCTATAGGATGGGAGGACTGGCTTTGACTACCGTGAAGAATTTGTTACGCTGGGGACACCCCATTAGCAGGACATTTTCCAGCAAGGCTCAGGGACCCACCAAGTGCATCCTTGAATGTGTTGCTTGTGGAGGTGGTTGGTTGGTGCTTCAGCATGATCTGAAGCTATCCACTGTATATACTGTCTCTGGGGCCTCCTGGCAGGTACTGACCAAGATCAGCCCCTACCTGTGCCCTGCAATGGGCCATCTGGCATGAGCTACAAAGAGATCTTCAGATGACTGCTACTTGTGCTGGACTAGAGGTACCTGAGAGAGTTTAAATGGTGAACCAAGGCCAGGTAATGTTTTTGCCAGGACTGTGTCATCTTTGCAAGTGGTACAGCATATACAAAAGTCAGATGTTGCTCATTGGAGCAGTTTCAGGAAAGTCTGTGACATGATCTATACAGATTGTTTCTATGGAAATGCTTCTGGATGAGGTTGGGTGGAGCCAAAAGTTGCTTTGGGTGGAGTTTCAGGGAATCACCAGGAATGGATGAACTGAGTTAGCCACATTTATGGATACTCAGATATGGTACCCACCTTCCAGCTCTGTGAGGTGAGGGCACAGCAAAGTAACAGCAACTTCTACCAGAACTTCTGTTTGAGAGAAACCTGCTCCTTCTCCCCTCATCCTGAAAGAAAGACAATTCAGTTCCTCCTCATATGTTCCTGGCACCTTTGGAGCTGCTGCCCCCATGCTGGCACTTAGAGGTAGTGAGTTCAAATAAGTTTGTGCTTGGGCTCTTTTAAGAGGAGGAGCCTGGAACTCCAGGAACCTCCATCTCAATCAGTCAATATTTCTTCTGCTATTTACAACCAGCAGTTATGGGGAATTCTCTTCCTGGTACTAGAACCCTGGGCTGAAAATTCTGGTGTGGGGCTAAGACCCCCAGTTCCTCAGAAGGGACCTCTGAAGCTGAGATTTCCTCGAAATTTTTATCTGCCACATGTAGGTGTGGGACCAGCCCATTCTGCATCTCCACCCCTAATACCAGTCTCCACGTGGCTGCTTCTTTACAATCTTAGTTATTGAACTTCTGTTCACCTAGATTTCAGGCAATTCTGAATGATGGTAGTTCTGTAGTTTAGTTTTAATCTTTATGCCACTGTGGGAGATGTGAGCACTGTATATACCTACACTGCCATCTGGACTAAAAGTCAAAAGAACTCCATGTTAATTTTACCTTTGATCATTTTGTACCTTGGTATCTCTTTCATATATGTTTGATGTATATTTTCCTTTTCTCCTCCTTTTTAGAGGTCGAGAGTCTGTGCATGCTTCATGTCCCTATCTGATCTACACTCATTGGCTCCACAGAGGTTATCAAAAGTCCCAAATACAGGAGAAAATAAATTTTTATAAATGTTGAACATATTTTATTAAAATCACAAGAACAAGTATATATACCTTAGTATAAACTGTATTAACTTCTACTGAATCTACAATAAATATTAAGTACCTACAAAAATTATATATCCAGATATGAAAGAGAAAGTAAACATGAAGAAAGAGAAGGGTGTTATGAAACAAAATAAAAATTACCATGTTATAACTATAAAACAAAGAAAGGACAATAATAAATCAAAAGGGCTGCTACAGGGAAGGTATTCATAAAACACGGGTAAAAAAATCTTTACAATTTTAAATAGATTTCAGATTAAGTCTCAGTGTAGGAAGATGATTTTGAGTAGAGTATTCAAGGAAATGATGAAATTTGTCCTAAGTGATTAAGGATCATAAAGGCAGGGAGTGTGTGTTGTGGGGAAGTTAGGATGAGAGGTGAAGAAATAGAAGGGGATGTGTACTGTAACCTAACCAGACCATGATAAAGTTATTTGCTGACAGGGGGCTTCTCACCTGTTCTGTGTACCAAACACCAGGACCAAACCCCAATATATTTAGATATCTCATTTACATAAAACAGATCTAGATAGAATTCTGCCTAGATAGAATTCTAGGCAGAACTTGGTCTTACAAATTTTGGCCTCCCCTTTGTGGAGGGAAACACAATTAACGTTGCTACTTGAATATGTGTCTTCAAGCTGCAGCTCCTTTTCCTTAAATACATGCTTTTTATTCTTTATTATCCTCTAAAATTAATTATGGTTTGCATTTTTTACTTCACCTTGCTTAGGACACACAGATTGTCAGGATAGGAGACATGATTCTCCTATGCTGGCATGGTTCTTCAGGTGTGCTCTCAATGATATCTTTTACAGATACAGGAGGTACTTTATTCCTGTCACCTCATTTCTTTAAAAAGAAACCAAACTAAGTAGATATGTGTGAAACAGTAATAGGCAGTTAGACAGGCACGAGCAGAGTAGGAATGATGGGTCAGGTGAAGAGGGTCACAAGGATGGAGAGCCCTGGCTGCCTAGTAATGGGCAAAACTATAATCTCTTGCATGACCACTCTCTAACCCCTGGAAATGACATCTAGGCTTCAGGTATGTTTCAGGTCCAGACCTGGATTGGCAGCAAGTACAGGTGGAATGACACCATGGCTGACACTGAGACCAGCTGCAATGACTAATGACCCCTTTCCTCTAGTGCTGACCAGTGTGTGGAAGACATGAGCCTGAGGACACACTGGGAAAGATGACGAATACTCTATTGAGATCCTCCCCTGAGGATTCAGAAAAAAGCCTTAAATACATGCTTTCAGAATTGAGGATCCAGTGAGGCTCACTTTCTATGGAGCAAGACTGAAGATTTCCTCACCTTCTTGTTTTCTAGAGCTCTCTCCCCCTCCCCCACCAAGAATGACTGAACCTTTTGTTCTTTTCCCTTCTTTCACTGAGTAAGGCGCATATTCTCTCTCTCTCCCTTTCTCTCCCTCTCTCTCTCCCTCTCTGTCTCTCTCTTTCCACCCCCTAAGCTTCAAGGGCCCTACTTTTGTCTCTGTAACTTGTTTTCTGAGCCCCATTCTACAGATCACTTCTACCTCTGTGATTTTCTAAACAAACTTGTTCTCATAATTTGAGTTTTCATTCTGAATTCTTTTCCAGAACTCAATGAACCAAGGTCTTGGTTAACTCTACTGGTTAACAACAGGTACTGTTTTTGCTGCTAACCAAACAAACATTGTTTATGTAAGTCCAGTAATTACAAAGGACTGATTATCTTGTAAAAGCCTGTAAGCACAACTTCTAGGGGCCTAAATAAAATGCAATTGTATATAAAAATCACATACACCTTATATGAGATCAGACCTGATGTTGACCCTTTGTTCCCATATATCTAACTCCCTTCCTGTCCTTTTACCTCATGGTATGTCTCACTCTCATCTTCTGCTCTCCATTTATTTTCATCTCCTTGTCCTAAAAGCTATCTATCATCATCTCTCCCCTGGGCAATGGTGCATGCATCCTACTCATCTTCCAAATTCTACTGTCAAAGTATAAATGTTAAAACTTGCAGAGAATTTTTTAAAAAGATTTTATTTATTTATTTTTAGAGAGGGAAGGGGGGGAGAAAGAGAGAGACAGAAACATCAATGTGCGATTGCTTGGGGGTCATGGCCTGCAACCCAGGCATGCACCCTGACTGGGAATCGAACCTGCAATGCTTTGGTTTGCAGCCCGCACTCAATCCACTGAGCTACACCAGCCAGGGCAAAACTTGCAGAGAATTTTTATAAAAATTTGTTTCAGCCAAACAGAGGATGTGCCTGTAAGCAAGATCTCAATAGATTTTGAAAATGCTTCCTAGAAAAGCAGTCTGCACTTTCTTTTATGCATTTGGAATGAAAAGGGATAATAAAAAGATTACATGAAAGTGGGAAAAAGGCAGAAATTGGATTATAGGATAGTAAAGATTATGTGCTGTTTTGGGGGTAATCACTCTTCTGAGAGGACTGAAAATGGGTCATTTCAAAAGTGTGCTAAACCTAAATGCACAAATACTGTGGACAGAGCTCACTTAAGGCAAAGATCATCCTTTGAGTAAAGAAGTTATATGCCTGGGGGGTGACTTGTCCAGTTAGGAACTTAGGATCAGATCATCCCATGGGGTAACTATCCATAGAACCCCTCTTTCGACTACTCCAATTAACATTCTATAGCTTACAAAGTTCAGAACTAATTATGTTCCCTGTGTTCTCTGCTGGAAAAATATAGATAAATTTTTTTTGCTCCTCGAAATGAGTCTCTAAATGTTACATATCGGGGAAATGCCGTATACCATGGTCACCACAGGCTCGTATGATATCAAAGACCTGGCAGTTTTCTGAACACCTGCCACCCTGCCATTTCCAAACTCAGTGGAAGTGATATATCTCTTTCACAAACAGGTCATTCCCTATACCTGATACATTTTTCTCTCTTCCTCAGTTTCATCTTCTTAAGTGGTCTGTTCAACCCTTGTATTTTCAAGCTGGAATTGTTGGATAATCCTTTATCTTCTCCCATTACTGGATTTCCTAACAAATGTACATCTCTCTAGTAGTGATTTCACATGAGCTCATTTGCATTTATATGTCTGATTATTTAATTTACTGTTCTTTCCAGGTGAATATCAAGGTCATAGTGGTATAAGCATCTGTTTAGACTCATCTTTGTGTTATGGCTTAACTCTAGTTGTTAGTATATAATTCATTATCAATGATAATTAGTTGAATGATCTTTCCTAAATTCGTGAGACTTTTCTCAAGGCTGACATTAATTTTATCTGTGTTTCTATATTTTTAGGTATATGACTGGTGTGATCCTGTCAGTATGTTTATGCCATCTCTCTTCTCACCATCCAAATACATACATATATTTTGTCCCCTATCAGTGTCCTTGGCATATTTCCAGGCTAAGCTGAATATTCATTCTTTATAAGTACAGGACTCCCCAAAACCTCCTAGCTGATCTGTATCCCTTCACCAGCAACCCTTCCCCCCTTTACTTTGGCTATTAATTGGGTTAATGATGTTACCTCAGTTCGTCATTAATAGATTCAGTGGAGTAAGGACAGATCACTGAAGAGGGCCTACAAATCACTAGGTTCATTTCAACAGTGTATACTGAAGATACATGATTTTTGTTATGCACTTACTATATCTATGTACACACGTGATAAAGAGTGTGCTCTTGTCACATATGCAAACGTATTATCACATATTCTGTCATGATAATAAAAGAAGTTGTAAATGTGCAACAAGTGATGACAGTGGTTGAACTGTAAATAAGCAAATCAAAGAAGGCCTTTCTGAAAAACAAACATGTCAGGAGGAGAGTGAGTCGTACTGATACCAGCACTGCATGCTGAGAGAAGAGCTGGTATAGAAGCCCAGACACAGAAGTGATTTGGTGCTTTTATCATTAAGGGTGTGTCTGGCTTAGGAAAGAAGTAGCAGGGGAGAAGGTGGATCACAAAAGGATCTTGAGAGAAAAGGCCTCAGGTTGTAACAGGGTGCAGCCAAGAGGGGACCCCCAAATAGGGATTTGTAATGGGGTGCAGAAGAGCTTGAAGATAACTGACTCCACACCACAGGGCCACACCTGCCCAGAATGCGGGTAGCTGTGGCCAATTGTGAGAGGAGCCAGAAATGGGGCTGCAGAGGAAGATTAGTGCTGGGATTTAAACGGAGGCACAGCAGCCATTGGGTGTCTCTCCTTTTGGGACCACATGTCTGTTTAGGACCATGTGGCTTTGGTGCCTTGGTTGGGACCATGAGGCTTGGGTGAGAGTCAGGACCATGAGGCTTTGGAAGTTCTCCCTTTTGCCATGTGGAAGGTGCTGGGAGGACTGTGTGCATTTGTGGGGAACTTTAGTTTGTGTTATTTCAAATGAATAATAAATTCCTTTCCTTTTCACTGATCTCCGGTATTAAGAGACAACTTTCCTCAGGCGGCAGGCAAAATGAACCCAGATAGGTGGGGAGGAACCCCCTGTAGACTGTAACAAAGTCATTGTTTCATTCAGTAAAAGTAATTAAAAATAACAACAATTTCATATATAAGGTTGGAATTTGTCATTTGAGATGAACCAGAAATAGAGTGTTTGAAATTATTATGTTAAACTTTTATACCAGGTTTCCAAACTTGTTCCCTTGTTTCTATTATTCTTTCCTTCAATTTTGGTTTCTGCCCACTTTGATTTCTAAACAATTAACATAATTTATTCCTACCTTTCTTACTCTGCTCCCTTTTAACCTTTCCTATCAGGCCTGAATCTGTTAGCAAGAGAACACCGGCCTTCAGGACAAGTAAGAGCAAGAGAGCAGCTGTAATGGCTTCTGGAATTCTGGCAGACATAAGGGAGGAGGTGACCTGCCCCATCTGCCTGGAGCTCCTTATAGAACCCCTGAGCCTGGACTGTAGGCATACCTTCTGCCAAGCCTGCATCACTGCAAACAACAAGGAAATTATGATAAGCCAAGAAGGAGAGAGCAGCTGCCCTGTGTGCCAAATCAGTTACCAGCCTGGGAACCTGCGGCCTAATTGGCATGTTGCCAACATAGTGAAGAAGCTTAAGGAGGTCAAGTTAAGCCCAGAGGAGGAGCAAAAGAGAGATCTCTGTGAGCGCCATGGAGAGAAACTCCTGCTCTTCTGTAAGGAGGACGGGAAGTTCATTTGCTGGCTTTGCGAGAGGTCTCAAGAGCATCGTGGTCACCACACTTTCCTCCTGGAGGAGGTTGTTCAGGAGTACAAGGTAACAGGATGGAGGAAAGACAGGACAGAAAATAATACCTGATGGGAAATCTCTACTTTGCATTTGACTCTAAGTACCTTTCCACCACAGGCTTGAAACCAGTGACCTCTCTTTCCTATGCTCATCTTTTAAGGATTGAATGACATTTCAGTGCATTTCACAAAATTTCAAAATGATGAGCAGGCTCAAAACAAGAAGCAGATATTTTTATAACTTGTGCTAATACGTGGAAGGTTGGTGTTTAAGCACAGCTGTCTTTGCTGATTTGGACAGGAGGGATAAGTGGGCAGCTGGGTGGATGGGGACCTAAGTTCTTTCCTTACTACAGGATCAGGTTTCTTTTTCTAGGATAAAGAGAATCAGTTTTCTCCTGACATGAGAATGGTGCCTTTATCACCTGAATCTTAAAGAACACATATACCACATCAGGTTTCTTTCAAGTTACAGATTGTCATTATTGTTTCAGTTTCTGTGAATTCTGTAGTCTCTTCAGAGACTGGCCTGATTTCTTCCACATTTGTCCTCTATTCTGATGCTGAGAAAGCCCAAGGCTTAACTCTTTATAATTGCTTCCTTATAGGAGAAGCTCCAGGCAGCTCTGGACAGGCTGAGGGCAAAACAGCAGAAAGCTGAGAAGTGGAAAGATGACATCACAGTAGAGAGAACTTCCTGGAAGGTATGGGGAGATTCTTCCTGAGGAAGTTACACAAGAATCTGGGCTGAATCTTAGGTCATAGTCATGAGGAGCTCCCTCTGACTGTTGATATGTCCAGTCATTGATTAGCCGTTCTTTATCCTGACCGGGGCAGAGCTGAAAATGAACCTGTCACAAATTAACACAGATATTTTCAGATTAGTGATTCTCATAGAGAGACTCTCTGGTTAGGATGGCTAGTGAAGTTTGTGTTCATTTTTGTCATTATTTTAAGCTTTGAACCCTTCCAGGTGAAGACAATTGCCAGTGTTCCATAGCTCTGTCCCCTTGGCTGAGGGTGGGGATGGGGGTCAGGAGTAATGCAGGAGGCATGACAGTCCTGGACAACTGTGTAAAAGATGAGCCACACCCAGGTGTCCTATTTTGGTATAGAATTGACCTGCACTATTCAAGTGCAGACTTGAGGCCATTATTTTAGAATGTGATGAAAAAGAAGTAATAGGGAAAATCAGCCTCTCCAAGCATTGCTCCCCTGCTTCCATGTCCCTTCCCAGAGAGAACTTCCAAATCAAATACTTCTTTTTCTGGCTCCCAGTCTCTGCCTACTTGTCTGAGTCCTTCTCTGTCTTTCTCATTCCTGAAGAATCAAATACAAAATGAGAGCCGCAGTGTCCGGGATTGTTTTAAAAAACTACACGGCCTCCTGGACTGTGAGGAAGAGAAGGAGCTGCAAAAGCTGGAGGAGGAGGAGGAATATGTTCTTCTTCACTTGGAGCAGGCTGAGAGTGAGCTGGTTGAGCAGAGCCAGTTGTTGAAAGAACTCATCTCAGATCTGGAGCATCGGTTGCAGGGGTCAGCAATGGAGATGCTGCAGGTAAGACTTGGGATGAATCCCCAGCACCTGAACTTGAGGAAAATGAACACTAAGTTTCCTGCTCTGTCTGCTGTGTGACTGCTGTTTCTGGTAGTGACACTGAGGTTCCCATGGTCTTGCAGTAACCTTTTCCTGTATCTATTTCAGAGGTCATAGGGATAATTGTTTACATGAATAACAGGGAAAAATCTCATTGTTATTAATGTATCAACTGCAGTGCAAAGATTTGACTATGGAGAAAAGATCCATTGTTTCTAATTACATTCTATAGACTCCTATATTTGTGATCTAGCCTAGAACAGTTTTCAGAAACCTCTTTATTCTAAGAGTTTTTATTTTTTTCATAGAATGATTTGAGATTTTCCTCCACTTTCTCTATGTGTCTGATTAAACAATTATGTAAAATTTGTATTATTTATTCTTTAATTATTCAATAGATTCACCACTGAAACCTTTTTATTCTGGGTCTTTCTTTTTAGAAATGTTTCATATATATTTTTTAACTTGTATTAGGTTTTCTTTCTTTCTTTCTTTCTTCTTTCAAGTCAGTATTTTTTTTTACAATATACATCTTTGAAGAAGTGTGTCCATTCTAAGTTGCCACATTTGTAAACATGAAGTTAGTCATTATAATCTCTTAGAATTTCTTTTATTTCTACAGTACTCACAGTAATTTTCCCTCTTTTATTCCTGATTTTGGTGATTTTCTCTTATTTTTGTCAGGTAATTTATGTGTGTTTAAATTTATTGATACTTTATAAGAATAAATGATATTGTTTTATTAAGCTGTATATATTTAACCTTTTTAGATCATTGGTTTTTTTCTCATATAGTTTCCTTGTGTGTGTACACGTGTATATGACAAGTATTTGTGTGTGTTTGCGTGTTATGCGCATATGTGCTTATTGTGTTTAATTTGCTGTTCTCTTTCTATTTTCTTAATGTGGAAATTTAGAATAGTACTATGACAGAATATTTTCTGTTACAGTTTTTAATCATGTAAATGCATTTTAAACTATTCCACACTTTTGGGTTACTGACTTCTTACTTTTATTCAATTTAGCTTATTTTCAAATTTCCTTTGTGATTTCTTTGTAAACCCCTGGGATATTTGAAACTCTCTTTTTTAATTTACAAACACTTGGTTATTTTTTTACTTTTTCTTCTGCTGTGTATTTTATATTTAATTTCTTTCTAATCAGAAAACATATTTTAGTATTTAAATTTATTAAATGTATTTGCACTTGCTTTATTGCCTAAAATATTGCATGTCCAAAATTATTACATGAATTTGATTTAAAAAGTGTGTTGTGCATTCATTGGGTGACAGGGTCTGTAGATGACAGTTAGGTAAACCTAGTTCATACTGTTGGACATTTCATCATCTACATTCTTGATAATTTATTTATTTTTATATTTTTAAAACTTTATAATTTTAAATCTTTTTAGTGAAGACTCAGATTTGGCATTGACCTGGGCCTGCAGGCTGTGTGGGGGCAGGGCTCAACAAGAGAAAAATGGCACCTGTTGGTACTTTAGTCCCTAGGAGAGTTTCCCCTCCAGCCCTCAACCTAAAGCCAGTCAATTCAGTTTCTCTCTGTATGTCCTTGGCCTTTGCAAGCTTCTGTCCATACTCTGGAGTTTAGGACAAGTGTTTGTGAGGAAGTGACTCTGTGCTAGGGTCCTTTAAGAAGATGCCAAGTTTTGTAGGATCCCTCTATCACATGTGGACTGAGTCCGTGCTGGTTTTCAGAGTCAGGTATTATGGGGATTCCTCTCCCCTCCACTGGTACTCTTGGCTGTGGAACTCGACGTGGGCATGGGACTCCTCATTACTCAGGTAGGATCTCTTCAGCCAAGATATTCCCAAATTTGTTAACATCTATAGGTGGGTGTGGTACCAGCCAGTTAGTCGCTGTCCCTCCTACCAGTCTTGAGGTAGATACTTTTTTATATCCTTAGTGATAGGAATTCTGTTCAGCTCATCTTGATGTGGTTCTCAGGGGTGATTATTCTACAATTTATTTATAAATGTGATATGGTTGTGGGAGGAGACTAGCACAGCATTTACCTACAGCACCATTTTGCCAGGAATTCTATCTTTTTACTTTTGCCATTTTGTGTCTTTGAACCCAAAACATGTCCCTTGTAGACAACAGTAATTGAAATTGCTTTTTATCTATTCTAACAATCTCTGCCTTTTAATTGGTGGATTAGCACAACAGCATTTAATGCAATTGTCAATGTAGCTCTATTTAATTTAGATTGTGTTATTTGCTTCTATATGTCACCTGAAATTTTCATGGTTCTTTCTCATTGACTAGCTTCTTTCCAGTTAAACAGTTATTTCTAGCATAGAATAAGATGTACTATTTTCTATTTTTGTGGTGGTTGCTTTTCTAATTATAATAAGCATCCTATTATATCACCATACACTTCAGTTTAATACTAAATTAATTTCAGTAAAATATGGGTACTCACCTCCAGCATTGCTTTCTATATTATAGCAACAACACAGTGATTCTTTAACATGGGTATTTAATCATTGCAGGCCAATGTCACTTGGGCCTCAGAATTATTTGATGCAACTGGGAAGACATATGAATTCCAAAAAAAAAAAGAGATTCATATTTTCCTCATGAATTGAGGATAAAGTCAATATAGAAGCATAAATAGAATTTGGAGAATGACATAGACCAGATCCTGAAGACAATGTTTGAGCTTCAGAATTAAGCTTTGATTAAAGTTACAACTGTCCTACAAATTCTTTTTTGTACTAGATTTACTTTAATTGTTTTTTAAAAGATTTTATTTATTTATTTTTAGAGAAGGGAAGGGAGGGAGAAAGAGAGGAAGAGAAACATCAATGTATGGTTGTTTCTCGCATCCCCCCTACTGGGGACCTGGCTTTCAACCCAGGCATGTGTACTAGACTGGTTATCGAACCAGCGACCCTTCATTTCTCAGGCTGGCACTCAGTCTACTGACCCACACCAGCCAGGGCTGCTTTTTATTTTTATTATTTTTTTTATTTTTTGTCATATACAGCAACAAAGCCCTGATACAGAGAGCAAAGCAATTTGTGTGTGTGCATAAACCCAGAAGTTTGCCTAGTTTTTGCTGTTATGGAAGAATTTAGTCTGAGGTAGAGGAGACCAAATATATGGTATATATATAGTCAAAAAATAAATCTGTGATGACAAAGAAGTTCAGATGACTAAAAACTATTAGTGATGTGTACTAAACTGGCTCAGTGAGACTGAAATTCAGGTAAATATTATAGTGTTTAAGACAGTGATTGAGTATATATTGATAATATGGACAAAGGGGTATAAGGGAGGAGAAGATTTGGTTTGTAAAGAGTAAGTTACGTGCGGCATCCAGTTACTGGTTCTTGTGACTTCTTTACTAGGGAATATACTAAACTGCATTTAAGAGAAAAATTGAATAAAAAATAAAATTTGGAAATCAATTACACATATTGAATTTAGGTAGTAGATATGGCCAATTATAGTGTATAAAATGAGGAGAGACTTGAGAAAAGCCTACATTGATGCATTTATTTGCTTGTACTGTCAGCAGAAGTCATGTAAACTTCTTGAGGAATACTACAAATACTCATATTTGATTCTCCTAATTATGGCATAATGCTTGACAAGTAGTAATATGTTACTTTATATTTATGTTGAATAAATAAACAGACCATGAATTATTCAGATCTTCTCATTAATACCCTATGATTGTGGAGAAAATATCAAGGGCCTCATATTTTCCTCCTCAATACATCTTATCTCAAGGTGCTGGAAGATCATGCTGTGCTTCCAGAAGTGTCAAAGTTCTCTCTATATTGTAGGAAACCTGACAACTTCACATGAATCTTCTGTATTAATTGACCTGTGTTTTGTCTTTTCTTTTTGGCTCTCACATTGGGACCATCTTTATTCCCACAACACCGGAGGATGGTAGGGATGAGATGAAGCTTTGTAAGTGGAGAAGGCTTCCAATTTCTTGATTCATGTCTTCTCTTTTTTCCCTAGGATGTGAATTGCATCATGGAAAGGTATGTTTTGGAGACTAGAGGTGGTGAAAAGAGGTTTAAAGCTCTTAAAGTTATCTGGTCATTAATTAGAATAAAATATTGCTAAAAGCAGGAAAATTTGTGTGTAGTTTTATCTGAAATTTCTGTTCTCATATCATGGTTTGTGTGTTTTCTAACTATTGAGAATGGACCACATTTTCTATGGTATGGATTTAGGTGGGGGAAAGTTGCAGAATTTGGGTCAGAAGCAGTTAGGGATAAGATATTGCAATATCAGACCCATGTAATTTTATAAATTTTATTCACACAGCATGCCTTATATAACTGAGTATTTCACAGCTGCTTGATCTGTTGTGGGTAGTGTTGTGTCTTCTTTACTTGCCAGCCACCCATAATTGGTGATAACTCATTTATACTTAAATGTCTGCTCTAGGAATAGGAGAGACTTAGTCCTTCTATATGGTTCTCTTTATTTTCCAAAAACAGACTTGAGCCACAAAGAATATTTTGGCCCTGGTGCAAACAATTGACCCCTCTTGACCATGGACTTTTGGAGTCAGAATGAAAGGGTTGCACCTTTTGGTATAAATTTGCACACATACTCTGCTGTATCAAGCTCCTAAAAGAAATGAAATTCAGACCAATATTAGTGTAATAATCATAATGACTTCATTTCCAATTGTTATAATTTTTTCCAGAGAACCTGATATCTCAGGTGTTATTCTGAGGGCTTCCCAACTGGGATCAAACCTTAAAGGTCTTGGTCCTCTCCAGACAGATTTTTCATACCTGATACATCTCACACAACTAGGATCCAGGTTATACAGCTTCATTTTTATGTAATATCCTTCCACTTCCGTAGTGATTTTTCTGACATTAACTTGTTTTAAGAAACCATTTTTTAAAAAATTCATTATATATAGCCCTGGCTGGTATGGCTTAGTGGATTGAGCACTGGCCCATGAACCAAAAGGTTGCAGGTTTGATTTCCTGTCAGGGCACATGCTGGTTGTGGGCCAGGTTCCCCATGTGGGGGCAAGTGAGAGGCAACTACGTGATGTATTTTTCGCACATTGATCTTTCTCTCCTTCTCGTTCTCCCTCTTTTCCCCTCTGTCCAAGAAGTAAATACATAAAATCTTTCAAAAAATTTCATTATATATAATGTTATATGATTCCAGGAGGTAGAGGGGTATAGGCTAATTATCATTTTGGAAGGAATAAACTGTGCTTATGAGAGGTCAAGGCCTTCCTAAGATTACACAGAGTGTAATAAAGTTGGACATGAGCACATTCCTTTGACTCCAAAGTCAGGAATCTCCTCTCTCCTTTCTCAGGGTCTCCATGGGAGGGTCCTTAAATGCTTAATGGGTGAATAGACAGAAACCAGTAGTTTTGGAGAGACAAAAAGTCAGAGGTCTGGGGATCTTTTTCTGTCATCTCTAGGAGTAAGACCTTCGCTCTGAAGAAGCCAAAAACTGTCTCCAAGAATCAAAGGAGAGCGTTCCAAGTCCCTGACCTGAGTGAGATGCTGCAAGCGTTTAATGGTGAGGAATGCCCAGCTGGTGGGCGGCTGTGGGGGTCTGGTGATGGTGGAGTGAAAGAGGGAGGAGGGTTCAGTTTCTAGGTGTGAATAGAGGTGACAATGGAGGATGGATATCATGTGCTGATGATACAGTCATAGCTAACGGAGAGTGACCAGCTGTCTTGTTCACCTTTCTGTTTATTACCTCTTATAGATCTCAATCTTTACCCTGATCTGGAGAGGAGGTAGGTTTTAATGCTGACTCCATTGTTTATATTTAATATTATGGATTTTTATAATTTCAGGGCTAAGAGATATGAGATACTATTGGGGTAAGTGTCATGAAGCCACCCCGTCCTCATCTTCTTTCAGAATTTTACAATTTGTACTAAGTCTCAGGTATTAAGACACAGATGCATATTATATTTCTGCAGTGTTATACCTCTCCCCAAGAATAGAACTCAGTTAATCCCAGTTCCCACTCATGTTATTCTCAAGATCCCTCTAAAATGGCACAAATGAAGGTACATCATATCACTCACCCTACCCTGTGATTTTTCCGCAGTTGACATGACCCTGGATCCTCTCAGGAAAAAGTCACCTGTTGTCATTTCTGCTAATCGGAGAGAAGTGAGATGTGTGTTAGATTGCAATGCAAAATATACTCATCAGAAAGAAAACTATGACATTTATGCTGTACTTGGTTCACCAGTTATCACATCAGGGAAACATTACTGGGAGGTAGATGTGTCACAGAAACATGCCTGGGTCTTGGGTGTATGTAATGAAACATGGCCTTACTGGAATATGCCTTCTGTTGAAAAAGGTAAAAATTTTGAATCTAAATATGGCTACTGGATTATAGCATTAAACAGCCAATTTGAATATAATGCTTTTGAGCAGTCTTTCTTCAGTTGTCCCCCAAAAGTAACCCTCAAATTGACTGTTCCTCCCAATCGTATTGGGGTTTTCTTAGACTATGAGTCTGGTACTGTCTCATTTTTGAATGTTACAAACCATGGGTTTCTCATCTATAAATTCTCTTCATGTTCTTTTTCTCATAAAATTTATCCATATTTCAATCCTATGAATTGTACTGGCCCCATGACAGTGTGTTCTCCAAGCTCCTAAACCTCTTACACCTTAACTCACATTTTTGGGTGCACCTAACTCACCAAGCTTACTTGCACCATTCTCACCATCTTTTTCTTGTTGGTCCCCCATTTTTTAACCATTTGCATATTCTTCATTCATTAATAGGGTGTACAATGTCCCTCATCTCATATTTTTCCCATTATCTTGTTTTCCTTAGTAGAGAATCTTATTTAACCATATTGTTTAATCCCAAGAAAAATGAGCCAGTTAAATGAGCTAAAAAATGAGCTCATTTAAAAGAGCCAGTAAGGTGACAGCTCTACCATTTTGTACAGCCTCACTTCCTGTGCCACTGAGAATAAGAAAAGCTTTTCAACAACATTTGTATATTATTCAAGATCTTGTATAGAAATCATTCACTGCAAAATGAGTCCTCAGGGGTGTGTCACTTCAACCACGATGTCTCTTCTTCATTAAGGAGTGGAGACAGTATCATAAATGATATGTATTTAGTGGAAGGTTTGTATTCAGAGTGTCTGAGCTCAAGTCCATAGTCTCCAAATACATGCAGTATATATTTGAATAATACACTTGAATGCTGACTGCACATTCTTAAAATAATTTTGGTATAAAAATTGCACCATAGTTAGGACTATTGTAAGAAGAAAAATGTCATTAAGTATAAAACATAAGTAACTCAATAAATATTTTCTCTACTAATGACTGAGAAATGTAAGCTGTGCCAGTGTCTCATGAAACAGGTTTGTGCCTTCATGGTACTATGGTGGTTTTTACTGAAGTATCATGTTTCAGATGCCAGATACCTCTGTGCTTCTGTCCACATTATTGTAGCTCTGCCTGTGATATAGGAGTGTATGTGTGAGATTGAGAGAGAAAGAGAGAGAGAGAGAATTTTATTATAATTCTGGTTTGCTATGTATGGGCCTTCATCAAAAAATCTAAATTTTATAGGATTCAGTTGCCCATTTGTAAAACAGTAATGAAATTTACCTGATGTATAATTATGTGAATTAAACAAGACTGTTTTCAACATCTTCTGTCATTTTCAGCACATAAAGAGTAATCAAGTATGCTGTCTATTCATTTTTTGTTTGCTCTATTCATTTTTTATTTGCCTGTCACTGTGACTGAAATAAATGTTTTTAAGACTATGTATTAGTTTACTTTCAATATTATTCCTCTTGCTTTGTTTTAAGAAGTAAATAACTTGGACTTCCAGTCAAGATGGCTGCGTAGGCAGACATGGCTTGCCTCTTTGCACAACCGCATCAAAGTTACAACTACAATATATGATAAACATCTGTCAAACTGTCAGAAATCAAGTTGAATGGAAGTCTGACAAGTATGAAATTAAAGAGATGACATCCATCCAGACTGGTGGGAGGGGCACAGGTGTGGAATGGGCTGGTCTCGCACCCATGTATGGAGGATAAAAATTTGGGAGGGATATCTCAGGAGCAAGGAGTCCCAGCCCCACACCAAGCCTCTAGCCATGGGTTCTAGTGCCAGGAAGATAAGTCCCCGCAACTTCTGGCTAAAAAAACAAGTGGGGATTGATTCCATGGAAGAAACTTCTGGAGTCCCAAGCAGTTCTCCTTAAAGAACCCACACACAGACTCACCTGCTCAGACTCGCTCCCTCTGAGCTTCAGCACAGGATAGCCGCCTGAAAGTCACCAGTGGCATAAAGAGAGGAACTGAAGTGTCTAGCATCAGGGTGAGCAGAGGCGCTTTTCTAAACCTTCCCCCTACAGAGCAGGCAAGCTTGCACCATATCTGAGACTCCATCAACCTGGCTAACATTGACCCACCCTGGAGATTCTCTGAGACTGTCTACCCCAAGCAATTTATGGGCCCACCTATGCTGCTTTTCCATAGGAATGGCTGGTCTTGGCTCATGCTTCATAGCTTCCTAAATCCTATCAAACAAGCAACAGCTGGCTTTAGTTAGGCCCAGGCCTAGGCCCAGGCCCAGGGCCCAGCACTAGCAGCAGCCAGCTCAGATTCATAGCCTGGCTTTGCCTGGGAATCTCCAAGCTCAGCATAAGTAACATGCATCTCAGATTGCTTTATAGCTCCCACAGAGTGCTCCAAGCAAAACACAAATGGGGCCTGAACTTGGCCTGCATTACCTGGGAAACACCAGGGTCAGCGAGTCCAGTGGATAGCTACAGACCATGTTGGAGCACCACCACCCTGTCCCTGCACAACTGGTCTTTCATGGAGGGTGGAGGTTGGTGGTCAGAGGTCACAGCCAATCCTTGCAGCTGACTGGCCTGGTTAAACCCCTTCCATTGATCTGCCAAGAGCAACCAAGTCTAAACTACAAGAGGAGGATGTACTCAGCTCACATGAAGGGTGCACATCTAGTATTAAGCTTCAGTGATGGGAGGCTGTGCCACTGGACCCTAGAGGGCACCTACTACATTAAGCCATGTTACCAAGACACAAAATCAAAGCAACTCTACTTAATACATAGAAATAAATACAGGGAGGCAACCAAAATGAGGAGATAAAGAAAATGGCCAAATACAAGAACAGATCAAAATTCTAGAAAAAGAGCTAAACAAAATGGAGGTAAGCAATCTATTAGATACACAGTTCAAAACACTGGTTATAAGGATGCTCAAGGAACTTAGGACCTCAGTAGCATAAAAGTGATCCAGTCACAAACAAAGGATTTGCTAATTGAAATAAAGAACAATTTATAGAGAAACAACAATAGAGTGGGTGAAGCCAAGAATCAAATCAATGATTATGAAAATAAGGAAGCAAAATACAGCCAATCAGAAAAACCAGAAGAAAACATAACCCCCCTAAAAAAATTAAGATAGTATAAGCAGCCCCTGGGACAACTTCAAGAGGTCCAATATTCACATCATAGGGATGTCAGAAGGAAAAAGAGAGAGCAAAAAATTAGAAATCTATGTGAAAAAATAATGCAAGAAAACTTGCCTAATTTGGTGAAGGAAAAGACACGCAACTCCAGGAAGCACAGAGTCCCAAACATGACAGATGCAGAGTCTCACGCCAAGACCCATCATAATTCAAATGCCAAAAGTGAACTATAAAGAAAGAATCTTAAAAGCAGAAAGAGAAAATAACTTAGTTACCTGCAGGGAAGTTCCCATAAGACTATCAGCTGATTTCTCAAACTTTTCAGGCTAGAAGGGATTGGCAAGAAATATTCAAAGTCCTGAGAAGCAGTAACCTACAGCCAAGATAGTTCTACCCAGGAAAGATATCATTTAGAATCAAAGGGCAAGTAAAGAGCTTCTCAGACAAAACAAAACAAAACAAAACAAAACAAAAAACTACAGGGGTTCATCATCACCAAACCATTATTATATGAAATGTTAAAAGGGCGTATTTAAGAAAAAAGAAGATCAAAACTATGAACAATAAAATGGCAATAAATACTTATCTATCAACAACTGACTTTAAAAAAGAAACTAAGCAAACAAGAATAACAGAGACAGAATCATGGACATGGAGAATATTTTGAAGGTTGTTGGATGGGAGGTTGGATGGGGAGAATGGGTGAAGAGGTGAGGGGAATAGGAAGTACAAGTAGGAAGACTTCTGGCCAAGAAGGAAGCATAGGTGGATACACTTTGCCTCCTCAAACAAGCAAAAGAAGGATGACAACAAATTTAGAAATAGAAAAACAACCAAAGCTGACAGAAAATGGGACTGTATGGAAGTCTGACAACCAAGGAGTTAAAGAAGAAACATTCAGATTGGTAGGAGGGGCAGAGACAGGCAGTGGCGATCGAGAGGACTCATGGCAAGGTAGCATGGGGAGGACCAGGTGGGCGAGGTGGCAGCTGGCAGATGGGTGGTCCCACATTCACATATGGATAAACCAAGAGAAACAACTGGGGAGCAAGACAGACTGCACAACTCAGGGTTCCAGCATAGCAAAATGAAGCCTCAAAACCTCTGGCTGGAAAAATTTGTGGGGGTTGAGGCAGCAAGCGAAACTTTCAGCTTCACAGGAGACTTCGTTGGAGAGACCCACAGTCCTAGAACATACACAAACCCATTCACCCAGGATTCAGCACCAGAAGGGCCCAATTTACTTGTGGGTATGAAGGAAGTGACTGAAAGCTGGTAGAGAGCTGAGCAAGTGGCATTGTTCCTTCTTAGATCCCTCCCCCATGTACAAGGCCACAATGCAGAGACATGGGTTGCCCTGCCCTAGCAAATACCTAAGGCTCCGCCCCTAGCTACATAACAGTGTGCTGAGACAAATATATATATATGACCCAAATGAAAGAACAGGTCAAAGATCCAGAAAAAATACAATAAAGTGGTGAACAGATAGCCAACCTATCAGATGCAGATTTCAAAACATTGGTAATCAGGATGCTCACAGAAATGGTTGAGTATGGTCACAAAATAGAGAAAAAGGTGAAGACTATGCAAAGTGAAATAAAGGAAAATGTACAGGGAACCAACAGTGAAGGGAAGGAAACCAGACTCAAGTCAACAACTTGGAACACGAGGAAAAAAATAAACATTCAACTCAAACGAAATGAAGAAAAAAGAATTCAAAAACATGAGGAGAGGCTTAGAATTCTCCTGGACAACTTTAAATGTTTCAACATCTGAATCATATGGGTGCCAGAAAAAAAAGAGGAAGAGCAAGAAATTTAAAACTATTTGAAAACATAATGAAGGATAACTTCCCTAATAGGGCAAAAAAAAAAAAAATAGACTTTCAGGAAGTCCAGGAAGCTCAGAGAGAACCAAAAATTTGGACCCAAGGAAGCAGACACCAAGGCACATCATCATTACATTACCCAAGATTAAATACAGGAAGAGAATCTTAAAAGCAGCAAGAGAAAAGGAGACAGTTACCTACAAAGGAATCCCCATTAGACTATCAGCTGATTTCTCAAAAGACCTTACAAGCAAGAAGGGGCTGGAAAGAAGTATTCCAAGTCATGAGAGGCAAGGACCTACATCCAAGATTGCTCTATCCAGCAAAGCTATCGTTTAGAATGGAAGGGTAGATAAAGTACTTCTCAGATAAGGTCATGTTCAAGGAGCTCATCATCACCAAGCCCTTATTATATGAAATGTTAAAGGGATTTATCTAAGAAAAAGAAGAAGATCAAAACTATGAACAGTAAAATGACAACAAACTCACAACTATCAACTGAACCAACAAAAAAACTGAGTGAACAACTAGAACAGGAACAGAATCATAGAAATGGAGACCACATAGAGGGTTATCAGCTGGGAGCGGGAGAGAGGAGAATGGGGAAAAGGTACAGGGTGTAAGAAGCATAAATTGTAGGTACAAAATAGACAAGAGGAGGTTAAGAATAGTATCGGAAAGGGAGAAGCCAAAGAACTTCCATGTATGACCCATGGACATGAAATAAGATGAGTGAATGATGGTGAGAGGGGGTGTGCAGAGTGGAGGGAAATAAGGGGGAGAAAAAATGAGACAAAATTGTAATAGTGTAATCAATATATTACAATTAATAAAAGAATAAACTTTATTGTCTTATTGATTTACGTGTTTTTGACCTTTTTATATAACTGATTTTGCTCTCACATAGTTTCCCTTTAAGATGTATGTGTAAATGCACATGTGTACATGAGGGTGTCTTGTGTTTAATTTGCTCTTCTTTTTCTAGTTTCTTAATGTGAGAATTTATTCCACTGATTTGATACAATCTTTTCTGTTATAGTTTTTAAAGATATATGTGTAATATTTTGTCTATATTTCATACTTTTAGATTATTCACTTGTTATTTTGATCTGATTCACCTTATTTTCAAATATTCTTTGTGATTTTTTCTTAATCCTTGGAATATTTGAAACTGTGTTGTTTAATTTACAAACGATTGGTGATTTTCCACTTTTTCATCTGCTGGGTATTTTAAATTTAATTATTTTCTAATCAGAAAACAAGTACTTTATTGTTTCAGTCTTTTAAATTTATTGGCACTGTATTATAGCTTAAAATATTATATGTCCAACATTTTTTATATGATTTTGAAAAAAAATGTATTATGCATTCATTGAGTGACAGCTTCCATATATGACATTTAAGTCGAGGTGGTTGATAATGTTCATCATGTTGTCTACATTCTTGATGATTTTTTAATTCATTAAAAATTGTTTTCTTCTTCTTAAATCCCTTTAACATTTATTGTAACACTTGTTTGGTGGTGATGAATTCTTTCAGCTTTTTATTCTCTGAGAAGCTATTTATGTCTCCTTCTGTTCTAAATGATAGCCTTGCTGGATTTGGTAATATAGCTTGTAAATCCTTGCTTTTCATCACTTTGAATATTTTATGCCAATTCCTTCTTGCCTTCAAAATTTCCATTGAGAAATGAGTTGATAGTCTTATGGGAGACCCCTTGTAAGTAACTAACTTCTTTTCTCTTTCTGCTATCCAGATTTTTCTCTTTGTATTCTTCATTATTCACTGCTTTTTCATTTTTTACATTTCTTATATCTTTGTTGAAATTCTCACTAAGATCATCTATTTTTCCCCTCAGTTCAGTGAGCATCCTTATAGCCAGTATTTAGAATTCTTCATCTGGTAGATTGATTGCCTCTGTTTGTTTAGTAATTTTTCTGAAGTTTTGTCCTGATGCTTTATTTGGGCCATGTTTCCCTGTGTCCTAATTTTGGCTTCCTCCCCATGTTTATTTCTGTGTATTATGTGTATCTGCCAAGTCTCCCCATTTTGGCAGAATGACTTTTTATAGTAGGTCTCCTGTGTGATATCCATGTTCATCTGAATGGGATGTTCCAGGAGTGTCACTTTTATGGGTTGTGCATCTCTTTTGTTGTAGTTCAGCCTTGATTGCTGTTTGCAAGTTGGTGGGTGGGATTAACTCTCAGGCTGAGAAGCTGTGAGGAATAGCATTTACTACAGTGAACAAGCTGACTCCACGGAGGGAGATTCACTTTAGTTGTGCTCTAGTGTCTGCTGATAGCACCCTTTGGGTGTGTCATTTGTGGCACTAATTGAGTGGTGCTCTGGTTTGGTTTGAATCTGGCCACCAGGTTTGTTGGTTCATAGGCCTCTTGGGAGGGGCTCTGGGGTAGGGCAAAATCAGCCACCACCTGTGTCTGGCCCAGAGTCACCTGGTAGAAGCTACAAAGAGATGTGAGGTTGGTAGTTGCCTGTGCTATAAGCATTATTCATTTTTATCAGTTCTGCTTTTGACTGATGCTTTAAAAAGGACCAAGTGTTTTCCATAAGAAGTGGGGAAATTGGGTGATTACAGAGGTGTATTACCCAAAAAAGCACTATACTTGAAGAGTACCATCTGTTAACCTCCATGTTCTTTCTGCCTTCTAGTTGCTGGTAAAATGTCAATGACACAGTTGTACCACCATTATGTCTGGAAGAGTTCCTCATTTGGCTGGCCTAGGTCAGTAACAAAAGCTGTTAATTAATTGGTGGACCCCTAAGATTCAATGCTGTTTCCCTGATCAAGTAGTTCACTTGGTTAGAGTGTTGTCCCAATATGCCAAGGTTGCGGCTTCCATTTGTGGTCAGAGCACATACATGAAGCAACCAATGAATGCATAAATAAGTGGAACAACAAATCAATGTCTGTCTGTCTGTCTGTCTCTCTCATCCCCTCCTCTTACTCCTTTTCTCTCTGTCTAAAATCAATAAAACATTCAATAATGTTGTAAAAAAAATTTCAATAGGCTCAACCATTTTCTAAACATAGCAACTCTTGGTAGCTGCTACTCAAAAATAGATTCTTTTCTAAGATGCCTTAACTTTCACAATGATAGCTGCTACCAGTCAGCTTAAATTAACAAGCTCTATCACTAATAACACTATGCATTACAAAGGGCAGGTACCCAGACTTTCTGAATCATGATTTTATCCCTATTAAGTGGTTTAGTACATGAATATAAGATGAGCTTAACTAATAGGTACAGAATTGAATAAAAATCCTGAGTATTTAAACAAGTTGTAGAATGTGTCATTGGAATTTACATTCTTCTTATTCAAATACTCTTGTTAGCATAATCTGCAAAATGGTTAAAAACAACCATGGTTGAGTGTCAACTGAGTGTTGTTCCTAGAATGTACTGAGGAATTATCATATTTTGCCATGTAGAGTGCACACTTTTTGCCTAAATTTTTTAGAGAAAAATAAGGATGAACATTATACATGGGTATAATGATTACATGCCATGGGCACAATAATGGATATGGTAATCCTGTGTATAATGCACACAGGATTATAAACGTGTGCATTATACACAGGCGAAATACAGTAACTTCTTCAAGTGTTAAACCTGGTAGTTTCCCATTGTTATTGTTCTTAAGTTTCTGTTCTGCTTTCTTTGTTTCATTTCCACTCTTATAAATTAACTTTCTTTTCTCGCCCCTCTCCTGTGGGGAGATAGCTGGTCTCTAGCTTGGTGACTGAATCTTGACCAGACCTACACTTTCTCTTCACTGATCTAAGACTCCCACTTTTCCTGAAAGTAAGTGGGCCAGTTTCTGAGGAAAAAGGGCAGGAAGCTTTGGGGGAATGGATTGATTATGTTTGATGTCTTTAATTGTGGTTCTGAAACTGCTCTACTAGTGGGTATCTCTACTGAAGTGGCAGAAAAGAACATTGAGCCCAGAGGAAGAATAACCTTAAAGAAGGGTGGTTTAAAAGAGCAAACAGTCTTATTTGTTTTCTGGAGGGACCATTATTTATCCAGGCTGTATTACTCTGAACTTGTTCCATTTCTGTAATTTTGACTTTCTACCTTGCCAAGGTGAGCCAGAATACTCATACTCTTTGTTTTTTTCCAGGCAGAAAAATCCCTTTTTGCTTTTCTTCAGTGAAGCCTGTGAGATGGAGCCCTGTTTTCCCTCTTTGTAAAGCAAAAGCTCTTGGTGAGGGTTAGCAAAAGGGAAAGTCTTTTTTGAATGCATATGTGAGAGACAGGATCTTAGTGGCTTTGCCAGGATCAGACCCTCTTATTGCTATTCTTGTACTCTTGTCTTGGTAATGTTTGGGAAGCTGTGCACAACCTTAGGGATAAATTGCCAGCCCTTTGGCAATACTTGTTCCTGCAAACCCTTCCCCTTTTTACCTGAAATTCCCTCCCCTCTACCTTCTAGTCACTGTCAACCTTGACCAGTATTTTTAAGGAAAGAGTAGATATGTTTGAGTTATGGAAATTTCCTAATTCAATTATGGCATAATGCTTGACAAGTAATAGTACATCACTTTACATTCACATTGAATAAATGAACAACCCATGAATTATTGAAATCATCTTAGGGGGAGCCTTATGAACAGGTGGAAAATATCTTGGACCTGATGTTTCCCTCCAAGTAAGACTTATCATCAGGTAGTGGAAGATCATCCTGTGCTTCCACAAGGGTCAAAATTATTTTTAAATTGTAGGAAAACTGGCAACTTTAACTGAGCCTTCTGGAATAATTGACGTGGGTCTTGTCTTTAATCTTGGCTCATATTGGGACCATATCTATTCCCATCATATCACAGGGAGGTGGGGATGAGATGAAGCTTTGTAAGTGAGGAGGCTTATTACTTATTGACTTATTTATGTTTTCTTTTTTTGTGGTTATGATATATTTTATTGATTATGCTATTACAGTTGTCCCACTACCCCCTTTCATTCCTCTCCACCATGCACACCCTCCCTCACCCACATTTCCCCCCTTTAGTTCATGTCCATGTGTCATAAGTCTTTAACTTCTACATTTCCCATACTATTCTTGCCCTCCCCCTGTCTATTTTCTACCTACCATCTATGCTACTTATTCTCCATACCTTTCCCCCCTCTCTCCTCCTCCCACTCCCCTGTTGCTAACCCTCCATGTGATCTCTATTTTTGTGATTCTGTTTCTGTTCTAGTTGTTTGCTTAGTTTCTTTTTGTTTTTTGTTTTAGGTGTGGTTGTTAATAATTGTGAGATTGCTGTCATTTTACTATACATGTTTTTTATCTTCTTTTTCTTAGATAAGTCCCTTTAACATTTCATTAAAAAAGGGCTTGGTGATGATGAACTCCTTTCACTTGACCTTCTCTGAGAACCACTTTATCTGCCCTTCCATTCTAAATGAAAGCTTTGCTGGATAGAGCAATCTTGGATGTAGGTCCTTGCCTTTCATGACTTAGAATACTTCTTTCCAGCCCCTTCTTACCTGTAAGGTATCTTTTACGAAATCAGCTGACAGTCTGATGGGAACTCCTTTGTAGGTAACTGTCTCCTTTTCTCTTGCTGCTTCTAGGATTCTCTCCCTCATTTTACCTTGGCTAATGTAATTAAGAGGTGCCTTATGTGTTCCTTCTTGGGTCCAACCTCTTTTGGACTCTCTGAGCTTCCTGGACTTCCTAGAAGTCTATTTCCTGTGCTGGAATGGGGAAGTTTTCCTTTATTATTTGTTCAAATAAATTTTCCACTTGTTGCTCTTCCTGTTCTCCTTCGGTACCCCTATATAATTCGGATGTTGGAACATTTAAAGATGTCCTGAGGGCTCCTAAACCTCTCTTCATTTTTTTGAATTCTTGTTTCTTCATTCTTTTCTGATTGTATGTTTTTTTTCTTCCTTCTGGTCCACTCCATTGATGTGAGACCCAGCTTTCATTCCATCACAATTAGTTTCCTGTGCATTTTTCTTCATTTCACTTATTGTAGCCTTCATTTTTTCATCTAATTTGCCACCAAAATCAACCAATTCTGTGAGCATCCTGATCTGCAGTGCTTTGAACTGTGCATCTGATAGGCTGGCTATCTCTCGGTCGCTTAAGAGTACTGGTTCTGGGGCTTTCATTCTGTCTGAGCCATCTTTTTTTTTTCCCCCTTTGGTCTGGTCACACCTCTTACATATGAGGGGCAGAGCCTTAGGTGTTCACCAGGGTGGGGCAACCCAGTTGCTGGGTTGTGACGCTGTATGTGGGGGCAGGGTCCGAGAGGGAACAGTGGCACTTGCTCCACTCTCTGTCAAACTTCAGTCCCTTCTGCCACTTCCCCTCAGCAAACTGGGCCCCTCTGGGGCCAATTCCTATGTGGGTGGGCTTGTGCACCCTGTGGGACTTTCCAACAACCTCTCCTGTGAGGCTTGGAGTCTCTCCCTGTGCCTCAACCCCTACAGGTGTTTTCAATCAGTGCCCCAAGGCTCTATTTCCCAGCGCTGGGATCCTGGGTTGTGGGCAGTGCCTTGCTTCACAGTTGCTGCCTCGCTGGGTCTGCCAGTTGTCACCCCTCAGCCAGGGTCTGCCAGCTGCCACTTGTGCACACAGGGTCCACCCGCTGCAGTCTTGTGTGCCTCGGACACCTTATGCACCTAGTTGCAATGCTCTTTGCTCTCTGCGCATCGACCTGTGCCCCACTGCCCAACTCCACCCTTCCTACTGGTCTGGATGAATGTGTCTATTTTAACTTGGTTGTCTGACTTCCATACAGTTCAACTTTCTGTCATTTCTGGTTGTTATTCTGTTTGTAAATTGTTGTTATCCGTATCTTGGTTGTGCAAGGAGGCAAAGTATGTCTACCTATGCCTCCATTTTGGCCGGAAGTGACTTATGTTTTCTTTAGGATTTGAATGGCATCTTGGAAAGGTATGTGTGGGAAGTGAGAGATGAACCTTTTGTACTATCAAATAAGGTTTAAAGTCATTAAAGTTGTTTGGTGTTTTTTTAAGTATATTTTATTGATTATGCTATTACATTTGTCCATTTTTTTCTCCCCTGCATCCCCCTTACCCTGACCACTCTCCCTCCAGCATTCCTCACCTTAGTTCATGTCAGTGGGTCCTACATGTAACTTCTTTGCCTTCTCCATGTCCTATACTATTCTTAACCTCCCTCTGTCTATTTTGTGTCCACAATTATGCTTCTTAATCCCTGTACCTTTCCTCCCATTCTCCCCCCTCACCTTCTCCACTGATAACCCTTCACGTGGTCTCCTCTTCTGTGATTCTATCTCTGTTCTAGCTGTTTGCTTAGTTAGTTATTTTTTTTGGGGGGGGGTGGGGCAGCTCAATTGTTGATATTTGTGAGTTTGTTGTCATCTTACTTTCATAGTTTTGATCTTCTTTTTCTTAGATAAGACCCTTTAGCATTTCATATAATAAGGGTTCAGTGATGATAAACTCCCTTAACTTTACCTTATCTGGGAAGCATTTTATCTGCCCTTTCATTCTAAATCATAGTTTTGCTGTGTAGAGTAATATAGATTGTAGGTCCTTGCTTTTCATTACTTTGAATACTTCTTTCCAGCCCCTTCTTGCCTGTAAGATTTCTTTTGAGAAAGCAGCTGACAGTTTTATGGCAACTCCTTCATAGGTAACTGTCTCCTTTCCTCTTGCTGCTTTTAAGATTCTCTCCTTATCTTTAATCTTGGGTAATTTAATTATGACGTGTCTCGGTGTGTTTCTCCTTGGATCCAACTTCTTTGGGATTCTCTGTGTTTTCCTAGACTAGCATGTCTAGTTCCTTCACCAGATTGGGGAAGTTTTCCATCATTATTTTTTCAAATAAGTTTTTAATTTCTTTTCTTCTCCTTCTGGCACCCCTATAGTTCAGATGTGGGAATGTATAAGAGCCTTCTAAGCCTCTCCTCATTTTTTCGAATTCTTATTTCTTCATTTTGCTCTAAATCATTGATTCGAGTCCCAGTTTCTTTCCCTTTGCTGTTGGTTCTCTGTATATTTTTCTTTATTTCACTTTGCATAGCCTTCACTTCTTTTTTTATTTCTGATCATACTCAGTCATTTCTGTGAGCATCCTGATTACCAGTGTTTTGAATACTGCATCTGATAAGTTGGCTCCCTACTTTTCACTTAGTTCTTCTCATGGGGTTTTGATGTGTTCTTTCATTTGGGCCATATTTCTTTGTCTCAGCCCACCATTTGCATTGTAAGGGGAGGAGCCTTAGGTGTTTGCCAGAGCAAGGCAACCCACTTCAGTGCATTGTGGTGCTCTATATGGGGGAGGGGTCAGAGAGAGAACATTGCCATTTGCTTGGCCCTTGCTCCACTCTCAATCACTTCCCTCACTTCCCACAAGCAGATTGTGCTGATCCCTGGGTGGGCAGGCTTGTGTACATTCTAAGGTTCTATGGAGCCCTCCAATGGACTCTCCTGTGAGACTGGGAGTTTTTCCTGATGCTGCAACCTTCACATGTTTTCACAGCCAGAGGTTTAGAAGCTTTAGTTTCTTACACTGGAACCCTGGGTTATGCAGTCTGTCTCACTCCCCAGTTGTTCCTTCTAGCTTATCTGCATATGAACATGGGATATCTTGGTCTGCCACCTCTCACCTTTTCACGCATCCTTGCTGCCCCATCTTCTCATCTCTGCCTCTCCTACCAGTCTGGATGAATGTTTCTTCTTTAACTCCTTGGTTGTCAGACTTCCATACAGTTCAATTCTCTGGAAGCTCTGGTTGTTTTTTGTTTTTAAATTGCTTTTTATCCTCCTTTTGGTTGTGCAAGGAAGCAAAACACATCTACCTATGCCTCCATCTTGGCCAGAAACCTTAAAGTTATTTGGTGTTTAATTAGAGTAAAATATTGCTAAAGGAAGAAAAATCTGGGTGCAGTTTTATTTTAAATTTATGTTCACATATTATGGTTTGCATGTTACATAACTGTTGAGACTAGACAAGATTCTATGGTAGGGAATTTAGGTGGGGGGAATTGCAGAGTTTGTGACAGTAGCACTCAGGGATGAGATGTTGCGGTATCAGATCCATGTGATTTTGGAAACTGTACTCACCCAGTGTGCCTGTATTTAACGGAGTATTTCATAGCTGCTTGATCTATTGTGGGCAGGATATGTCTTCTTTACCTGCCAAATATCCAGAATTGGAGATAACTCTTTTTTATTTAAATTTCTGTTCTGAAAATAGGAGAGATCTAGTACTTCTACATGGTTCTCTTCATTTTTCAAAAACAGACCTCAATCACAAAGAATATTTTGGTCCTGGTGCAAACAATTGATCCCTCTTGATCATGCATTTTCGAAGCCAGAATAGAAGGGCCACACCTTTTCATTTAAATTTGCACACCTACTTGGCTGCATCAAGCTCTTCAAACCCATAAAATTTAGACCACTATTAGTATGGTATATATAATGTCTTCTTTTCCAAGTATTACAATTTTCCCCATAAAACCTGAAATGTTTTCTTAGGGCCTCCCCACTGGGGAGAGGACTTTAAAGATCTTGATGCCCTCCAGAGAGTGTTCCCTCACTTGATATATCTCAAACAAATAGGAGCTAGGTTCTGCAATCTCACTTTTGTGAAGCATCCCTCCACATCCATTCAATGACTTTTCCTCACATTATTTTATTTTTACAAACCAAAGTTTCCTTTTTAAAAAAATTTCATGTAAATTTATATTATTCTAGAAGTTAGAGACATATAGGTTAGTTATCATTTTGAAAGGAATAAACTGTACTGCAAGGTCAAGGCCTTCCTAAGAACACACAACGTGTACTGAAAATTTGGACATGAGTACATTCCTTTGGCTACAGGGTCAGGTGTCTATTCTTTCCTTTCTCAGGGTCTACATGGAAGGAGGCTTAGGTGTTTAATGGGTTGAATACACAGAATTCAGTAGTTTTGGAGAGACAAAAAAAATGTAGGGATCTTTTTTTGGTCATCCTAGTAGTCAGACCTTCACTCTGAAGAGGCCAAAAATTCTCTCCAAGGAACAAAGGAGAGTGTTTCAAGTTCCTGACCTGAACGGAATGCTACAAGTGTTCGATGGTGAGGAATGCTGAGCAAGTGGATGGCTGTGGGATTCTTGTGAGGGTGGGAGTCAAAGAGGGAGGAGGATTCTGTTTCTAGGTGTGGATAGAGGAGACAAAGGAGGATGGATATCATGTGCTTGTATTTAATGGGGAGAGTCCAGTTGTCTTGTGTACCTCACATTCTTCCATTTACTACCTCACATAGCCCCCAGTCTTTCCCTTCCTCTGGAGAATAATTAGGTTGTAGTGCTGACTCCTTTGCTTATATTTCATATGGATTTTTATCATTTCAGAGCTGACAGATGTGCATCACTATTGGGGTAAGGAAAAATCACTGTATCATGAAGAGTCTGTCCTCATCCTCTTTCAGAATTTTGGATTTCCTATTTGATCCCTTGTTTTAAGACCCAGGATCCCTTTCCCACATATATATACATATTATGATTCAGCAGTGTTATACCTATTTCCAAGAATAGAACTGGGTTCTATTCTTGCTATTCTTCCATGCATGCTATTCTGAAGATCCCACTACAATTTCACAAATACGAGTACATCATATTCCTCATCTAATCCTTTAATTTTTCTACAGTTCACATTATCCTGGACCATCCCTACAATGGACAAAATCTTGCCATTTCTGAAGATTAGAGACAAGTGAGATATAAATACCCTTACAACTCAGATGTGAGATATGGATACCATTTTGAATTATATGATAGACATCAGGACAACAATTGTGCTGTACTCAGCTCACCATTTTTCACAACAGGGAAACATTACTGGGAGGTAGATGTGTCACGGAAAAATGCCTGGATCTTGGGCGTGTGTTGTCAAAAATCTCCTAATTTCAGTCTGTTCTATGATCTCAATGAGGTATCCAATGGTAGAAAAGTTGCCTTTTTTCTACCTGTCAACACTAGAAATCAAACTGGCTACTGGGTTAGAGGGTCATGGAAAAGGTTTGAATGTAATGCTTTTGCAGAATCTTCTTCTTCTAAACCCTTGAAATTACCCCTCTACCTAGGGACTGTTCCTCCCTGTTGTGTTGGGATTTTCCTAGACTATGATGCTTGCACTGTCTCATTTTATAACATAACAAACCATGGGTTTCTCATCTATAAATTCTCTTTATATTCATTTTCTCAGAAAATTTCAGTCCCATGACAGGTACTGGCCCCATGACACTGTGTTCTCCAAGCTCTTAAACCTCTTACACTGTCACTGACTTCTTTGTTGCACCTCTGGCCTTGGGTACACCTAACACACTGAACTGATCTGCACCATTCTCACCAACTTTTTATTGCTTCCTCCCTTTTTTTTTTTTCATTTCAACATCCTTCATTCAACAATGGAGTGTAAAATTTATCTTGTGTCAGGCATTTTTCCCCCAATATCCTGTTTGTGCTAGTAAAGAATCTTAATTCACTATTTTCTATCACCCCAAATAAAATGACTAATGCCTCAAAGAATGGTGTATGGCCCTGATGTAATTTTTTGGGAATTAAACAACAAATGTTTTCAATAAGTTCCATCATTTTAAGCACATAAGCAGTAATCAAGTATGCTGTCTCTTCATTTATTGTTTGCCTCTCATTGTGACTGAAATCAATTATTTTAAGAATACATATTGGTTTACTTTTAACATTACTACCCTCACTTTATTTTAAGAAATAAAATAACTTGATGAAAGAATTACAATTTTAAAAATTTTTTGATAGTTGGAAAATTAATGTTTGTACCATTTTTATCTACTTAGTCTCCACCCATTCCCCCGTATTTCTGGAGTAATTCTATTTCATTAACATTGAATTTATATATTAGCTTTGTTTACTGAGTTTTATTTTTTATTTTTTAATTGATGTTCAAATACAGTTGTCTCCATTTTCCCACCACCACTTTCCCCCCACTTTACTCACCCCTGTCTTCCACCCTCAATCCTATCCCGCTTTGGCTTTGTCCATGGCTCCTTTATACATGTTCATTTATGACCCTTTCCCTTCTTTCCCACATTATTTCCCTCCCCCTTCCCCTCTGGTTACTGTTAATTTGTTCATTATTTCCATGTCTTTGGTTCTATGTTGCTTGCTTGTTTGTTTTGTTGATTATGTTCCACTTACAGGTGAGATCATATGGTATTTGTCTTTCAACGCCTAGCTTACTTCACTTAGTATAAAACTCTCCAGTTCCATCCATGCTGTTGTGAAGGGTAGGGGCTCTTTCTTTCTTTCTGCTGTGTAGTATTCCATTGTGTAAATGTACCACAGTTTATTGATCCACTCATTTACTGATGGGCACCTAGGCTGCTTCCAGCATTTGGCTATTGTAAATTGTGCTGCTATGAACATTGGAGTGCATAGGTTCTTTTGAATTAGTGTTTCAGGATTCTTAGGGTATAATCTCAGCAGTGGAATTGCTGGGTCAAAAGGCAATTCTCTTTTTGAGATTCCTGAGTTTTAAAAACTTATTATTCATAGTAATACAATGAATTAGAAGTACAATTGTGGGGTTTCTTTACAATGGTGCAGGGAAGTGTTTCGTTGCCCAGGTGAGCCCTACATTTGCACTGAATTCAAAATTCTCAAGATCAAAGAGGAAAGCCTATTTTTCCAATGTGATGGCATGGGGAATATATTCATTCAGGACTTGGTGGGATCCCAATGTCTACTAGTTTAAATATTAATCTCATCTAAAATATAACTTTATAGCAACATTGGGATAAGTGTTTGGCCAAATTTCTACATTCTGAGATTTAGCCAATTTGACATGTAAAATTACTTATCAAAGGCACTAAGTGTTTTTACTTGACTCTGAGAATATTGGAGAATTAATAACAATACTTCCTTTTTATGAAGGTGAAACCCCTTAATAGTAGAGGAATAAATGGTAACTACATTGATTCAGGTGTAATGCCAAGTTGTCATCTTTAACAAATGTCATAAATTTTATTAGTATTTATATTTAATGTGGGTCCTAAGTCCTATTTTGGTGTTCAATATATTGTAGAAAAGGTAAAGTAAACTGAAATGTGTTCAAAGTGACATCAATGCCTTCTAAGGAACAATGCCAAAAACTTTTCTGAAGGAACAAAGGAAAAATTTAGGAACCCTGGATCTGAAAAGATACTGTGACTAATGATAAGGACAGCCAGGGGAAGGGTGGATGTGGAGCTCTTGTGGTGTCAGAGCAAAATGTGGAGATGTATATTGTTCCTAGATGAGGATAAAGAAGATAGTCCTGACAGGAAGAGATCTGTACCTATTCTGAACACGTGATCATATCTAAGGTGGAAGGGCCAGGTGTCCTCTCATTCACCAGTTGACAGCCTCACAGACTCCCGTTCCTGTCCTTATTTGAGAGGAAAGGCAGGTATCAACTTCCTCCCTTGCTTCTAAAAACATCTTTGACTATTTTTAATTGGATCGTTTGTTTTTTTTGGTGTTGAGTTTTATAACTTCTTTATAAATTTTGGATATTAACACCTTATCAGATGTGCCAGTGAATATGTTCTTCCCTTCAGTGGATTGTCTTTTTATTTTGTTGATGGTTTCCTTTGCTGTACAAAAAATTTTTAGTTTGATATTTGTTTATTTTTTCCTTTGTCTCCCTTGTCTAAGGACCTATATCAGAAAAAAGTACTGCTATGTGCAATGTCCGAGATTTTATTGCCTGTGTTTTCTTCTAGGATTTTTATGGTTTTGGGTCTAACATTTAAGTCTTTAATTGATTTTGAATTTATTTTTGTGTGTGGTATAAGAAGATGCTCTAGTTTTATTTTTTTGCATATATCTGTTCAATTTTCCCAACACCATTTATTAAATAAATTATCTATAGTCCACTGTATGTGCTTGCTTCTTCTGTCAAATATTAATTGAATATAAAAGTGTGGGTTTATTTCTGGGCTCTCTATACTGTCCCCTTGATCTAAGTGTCCACTTTTATGCCAGCACCATTCTATTGATTACTATGGCCTTATAGTATAGTTAGATATTAGGTAGTATGATTCCTCCAACTTTGAAAATGGGCAAAAACCTGAATAGGCACTTCCCCAAAGAGGATATAGAGATGGCCAATAGACATATGAAATGTCACTAATCATCAGTGAAATGCAGATTAAAACCACCATGAGATTTCACAGTCAGAATGTCTATCATCAATAAGTCAACAAACAAGTTGTGGTGAAAATGTGGAGCAAGGGAAACCCTTTTACACTGTTGGTGAGAAGGCTGATTGGTGCAGCCACTGTGGAAAGCAGTATGGACATACCTCAAAAAATTAAAAATGGAACTATCTTATGACCCAGCGTTTCCACTTCTGGGAATTTATCCAAAGAAAACTAAAACACTAATTTGAAAGACCATAGCGCCCCTATGTTCATTACAGTGTTATTTACATTTGCCAACATAGCTTCCCAAGTATCTATCAGTAGATGAATGGCTAAAACAATTATGGGACATTTATACAATGATATACTACTCATCCATTAAGAAGAAGAAAATTTTACTCTTTGCAACAGCATGGATGGACCTGGAGAACATTATACTAAATGAAATAAGCCAGTCAGAGAAAGACAAATACCATATTGTTTCATTTATATGTGGAATCTAATGAACAAACTGAACTAACAAGCAAAATAGAGACAGACTTATAGATAGAGAGCAGACTGACAACTTTGGGGTAGGGTTGTTAAGGGGAATAAGGACCAAGAGAAAAGGAAAAAGGACTCATGGACATGGACAACAGTGTGGTGACTGCAGGGGGGAATGGGGTGTAAGGGGGATAAATGGTAATGGAAAAATAAAATAAAAAATTAAAAGTAATACAAATAAAATAAAACACTATGTTTTTAAATAAAAACACTGAACACTTGTCATTTTAGGTCTCAAAGAAATTTACTGTTATTGAGAACTTACAAATCACCATGTTCTGATCTCTTTTCAGAAGTATGGTTACCATTAGGTCCCAAAATCTTAGTTACATGTGTTCCTCTCAAACATGTATATATACAACAGTTTTAAAATTATCTACTCATGCCTGAACCATTAACACAAGCTCCTCCTAGTCATTTCCCAGTATTCCTCCCCGCAGTGTCATAAGACACACATGCCCTATATACTTCACCTGACCACATAATTTTTTTCTGCAGTGGAGTTCATGGTGAAATCCAATCAATACTCTTTTGAATGTTGTTGTTTCTATAGATCAAAGTGATAGTTTGGAACATTTTATGTTTAGAAATGTATAGTCATGTAATTTTTCTGCTTTTGATGTCTTGGGCTGCCAAAATTTCTCTTTGGGGAAATATTACTGGCAAGCAGATGTGCCTGGGAAGATCGCCTGGATCCTGGGGGTATGCAGTAAAACAAGTAACTTCAATAGAAAAGAAAAACTCTGTTTTATTTCAAATGTTTACTCCAGAATCAGGCCTGAAACTGGCTACTGGGTTGTAGGCTTCCAGAATGAATCTTGAGCACAATGCCTATGAGGAGTCTTGAACCGCTGATCCCAAGGTCTGAACTGTTTCCATGGCTGTTCACACTCATCATGTCAGTTTGTTTCTCATGGGAAAAAAATACAGTGAAGCCATAAAAAATACACTGTCCTATTACTTAATGTCACAAACCATGGGTCACTTATTTAAATGTTACTTTTGTCAGACAGATTATCCATATTTCAATCCTTAGAACTCTCCAGGCTCCATCACCCTGTGACCACTGAGCCCCTGAACCTTCTCCTTTCTTTGCCCTTGTACTTTTTGTAGTGCTCCTTATCCTGGGGCTCACAACATGCACCTGAGTTCACCTACACCATCTGACCACCTCTCCCTTTCTTTCTGCTTTTATTTGGCATGACTTTCTATTCATTAGTTTTCTAGGGCTTCCCTAACAGTGTATCATAGACTAGATGACTTAACAGAAAGAGGAGGATGATTGGGATTAACTCTGAAAATAAGAAAAAGTGGGGATTTATAGCCAAGAAGCAAGGTCAGAGGTTGGCAAATGAAAAATTACTAAGAGGTAGGCTGATAAGATGTTGAGGGTGATGAGACTGGGGGTGGGAAATTTTTACTAAACTTAGTCAACAGGATTTTGGCTAAAAGTGGACAATGCAGATACAAACATGAGAAGACTAAAAGTCATAACTCAATGAGAAGAAATTTCAGAGGACCCTGTCTACAGTTTGGTTAGAGAGAGAATATTTGTCACTACTCAGGCCCTTGTCTAAGCCTGACAATGGTTGGGTGTCTTCAGAACCCTAAAGGTTCTATTGTGATGGCCTCCACTGCTGAGAATATTATCAGTATTTATATATCACCCATGTACATTTGCTGGCCTCTGCCTGCAAGCCATGATGGAAGTTGCTGCAGAGGGACATTTTCCTGGGACATGTGGAGGACTGTAAACCTATCTGATTGCCTGGTGATTGCTATTGGCCCGGATGTTTCATCGAGCCTCCAGAGAACCTTAGACTGCCATGGACAAGGCCCAGTCTTGTCCTCAGTAGGGCCAGAATAAAGGTCACTGCCCAGAGATTCTGCTGTATATTAAAGTACAGTCCAGTTCAGCATTTGGCTAGCTTAGCGTGTGTTTCCAGCTACAGTCCATTGCTGTACCACAGTATTCATGCTGCCTCCTGGAGCCTGCGGGTGGAGCTCTCATGGCCATGGGCCATGTGGCTGCTAGGGTCACATGGCTGTGGAGATGACAGGCATGTGCATTGTGTGAATATAGGTTATTGGATGGCGGGGAGAGAGAGAGAGAGAGAGAGAGTCTTTTCTCCTCTGGGATTATATTAGCCTGGGTTTGGGATGAATCAGGTACTTTCTCAAAATTACCAATCAATTTCCCCAGCATTTGTGAACATTTGATAGGCTTAAATCCCTTAGTTAGACTAACAGGGCTCTATGGTCAAACACATCCTCCTGCATCCCCCAACAATCTGGTACTGGAGGGAAAGGGAGGGGTGTTAATCCCCTTGGCAGAGTAATGCTGTGATCTCCTGGGGTATGAAGCTGTAGCTTTCTGGCTGAGCAAACTGACTTATGTTCTCCAGTTTATTTAGCTCAGTGGCTAACTCCCTTTGTTCTTTTCCTAGCTAAATACTGATGGACATTGGCAGCTAGTTACATTGCTCCTAGTTAGATGCTTTGTTCACTTTGGCTAATTAAGGACTCTGGAAGTGACAAAACCATTCCCTAAATGAGAGAAGCTCACTATCTATGTTAAATTTTGACTGAGGTTCTGGCCAAGAACCTATGTCTCAATCTAGTCTTCCCCTCCTTGTGTACAAAACTACAGATTCCTGCCAAAAGAAATTAAACAGAACTGTTATAACTTGTACATAAAATGTACTTCCTTTTCTTAAAAGCTTTTTGCAGAACTTTGTAAATTTTTTGGGAAGGTAAGAACTAAATCTCTCCAAAACTGGTCTGAGGATGGTTCAAGTTATGCTGGGCTTTTCCATTGCTTCACTCCTGGTATTACCTGGCATCTCTTCTCAAAAATACTTATAAAATAAATCATGCAATAGAGTTAAATCTCAAAGGGTATTTTCAATGCAAAAGGCACCTCCAAAGGCAGTTTCTGTTCAGTGAAAAGAGAGATTCCCAAAGATGGGTTCCAAGTCCTACAGACTACAAATGAAAACATTGGGGCCCAACATCTTTATTATGCTTTTTCTCTATGAGGTAAGAGTCTGCTTTGCTTGACTTTGCCTAAACCAAGTCACATTGGCTAATATCTGTTATAGGAACGTTGCTAGTGTGACTAATGGGTAGAGGTATCTTCCCTACTAATGTTAGGAAACAGAGATCCTCTGCAGTTGTGGGCATTGTTCTTGAAGCCATAAATCATCCTCTGAGCTCACTGCTCTCTGCTTGATTCAGGGGAATGTTGCTCTTCTGTCCCTGTACTCTTTGTCGTAGATGCATTCTCTTATTAAATTCACATTGTAGTCCTGGCTGCTATGGCTCAGAAGATCAAGCACCAGTCTGTGAACCAAAGGGTTGCTGGTTCGATTCCCAGTCAGAGCACATGCCTGGGTTTTGAGCCAGGTCCCCAGTAGGGGGTGTGCGAGAGGCAGCCACACATTGATGTTTGTCTCCCTCTCTTCCTCCTTTTCTCTCTGTCTCAAAATAAATAAATAAAAGAAATTCACATTCCAGTATCTATCTTAATCTTAACTGTATTTTAAAACTGTGTATAAAAAGCTCCTATACCACCCATAGCACTGTAATTTGTCCTTTCATTTTCTTTCCCTTTTTATTAATTTTTTTCTATGGCTTCATTGAAACTCCTCAGCTTATTTTATAAAATCCATTTTCTGAAACATAATACTTTATAAAGATCAGTTACTCCCCATTTAACATTTTAATCTCTCTCTTCCTCCTCCCTTCCCTCACAAACACCTCTTTTTTCTCTTCATACATATTTTTTTTATTTGATCCTGGGCCTATTCTACATAATTTGCATTAAGACAGGGACACAGTTATTTAGGTTTAATCACGTGAAATTGCTAACCTACAAAAATAACCATCTCCTATGATTTATTAAGAAATGTATGATATATACAGAAATGAAGAGCTAATAGCAAATAAAAGGGGGCAATTGTGGGTCAGTTCTATAGGTGCCAGGTCATCTAGGGGACAGGAGGTACTTTGCATGTAGGCACCCTAATGTGACAGTTGCAATCTTCAACCATGTCCAGTACCAGAGTGGAATTGTCTTTCATAGCCCATTCTGACAGCTGATTTGTCCTCAGGGATCAAAAGCTAGTGGATCCTATACTGAGGAGATGATGTATAACCTGAGCTGTTACAACCCCAGTTCCTTTATCCTTGTGGGAATACCTGGCCTGGAGAAATTCCATGTATAGATTGGGATTCCCTTTTGTGTCATCTATGCTGTGGCTATTGTGGGCAATTGCATCCTGCTTTACCTCATTGCAGTGGAGCACAGCCTCCATGAACCAATATTCTTCTTCCTGTCTATGTTGGCTACCACAGACCTTGTCTTGTCCACTGCCACAGTGCCCAAACTGCTCAGTAACCTCTGGCTTGGCTCCCAGGAAATAACCTTCTCTGGTTGCCTCACCCAGTTGTTCTTCCTCCACTTCAGCTTTGTGGTGGACTCAGCCATTCTGTTGGTCATGGCATTTGATCGCTATGTGGCCATCTGCTTCCCCTTGAGATACACTGCCATCCTGACTCCACAGGTGATCATCAAGCTTGTGGTGAGCATTGTTGTGAGGAGCTTCTCTGTTATCCTTCCAGATGTTTGTCTGCTGAAATGCTTACCCTTCTGCAGGATGCATGTCATCTCACACTCATACTGTGAACATATAGGGGTTGCTTGGCTTTCCTCTGCTGACATATCCATCAACATCTGGTATGGGCTTGCTGTGCTTCACATGACTGTTATATCAGATATGCCTTTAAAAGATTTTATTTATCTATTTTTAGAGAGAGGGAAAGCAAGGAAGAGAGAGGGAGAGAAATACTGATCGGTTGCCTCTCACATGTCCCTGACCTGGGACCTTTCCCACAACTTAGGCATGTGCTCTGACTAGGAATTGAACCAGTAACTTCTCATTTTGTAGGACAATACTCCACCCACTGAATCACACCAGTCAGGGCTCATATATGATCTTTATTTCTGTGACCTATACCTTCATCCTCCATACAATCTCTCACCTCACATCCCAGGGTACCTGTCCAAAGGCCCTCAGTACCTGTGGCTCTCATTCTGTGTTATCCTCATGTTTTACACATCCACCTTCTCCATCCTTGCTCATCACTTGGGCACTGTGTCCCTTGAAACATGCTCATTGTACTTGCCAATCTCTATGTGGCCATTCCTCCTGCTCTAAATCCTGTTGTTTATGGAGTGAAGACGAAGCAGATTCAGGAAAAATTTATTCTCCTTTTTTCTTTGAAGAAAACATGAGTGGGGAGGGCCACTGAAGGAGAAATTTAGGTAAAATTGATTAGGTGAAATTTTATATAACACAGGAAGACATAAAAATAAAGCTGCAACTCCTATTAACTTGCTATTTTAGAGTTCTTCCCATGTGCAAAATATAGGCAGTAGTAACAGGGGAGAAAAAAAATCTTCAAGACTTCTAAAAAATCATGGGTGTTCTTGGTTTAGTTTTCTTTCCACTTGCATGAAGAAGGTGATGATGGGTAGCAAAGAGAACTAAGTCTAAGGTTCACATTTTTCCTACTGCTGATTTTGAGATATTTGAAGGTTAAATATTTTGGAACATGCAACTCATTCCTGTGTTTGTCAGTTTTTGAATTAAAGGAAAAGCTCCTTGTCTTTTATCTTTAAGTAGCTACCAGTTCTCTGTACCATAACTATCAAACTTACTGCTTCACAGTTCAGTCCTGATTCTATACATTATTAATTCCTCTTCCTGTGTCCTTTACTTGTTTTTCTTCTTTCCTACTTATCTCTGATTACACAGAATTGATTATCTTCTGTATTTATTTTCAATTGCATATGCCAAGGGAGTTTCACTACCTTTGTTCTATAGTTCACAAGTATATGAGTAAATATATTTGATTAAAATAATCATGAGAGGGAATAAATCATTTCACAGATGAGGAAATAGAGACTTAAAAATTTACAGAAAATCAATAACTAGATTCAGAATCCAAAACTAGGTCTGTCTGATTCTGAATTCTTTATCCAATTGCCTCCTAGATACCTACTTACTTGAATGGCTCATAAAATTTTGAAACTTAATTACTCTAACACTGACCTAGAAACTCACTAACTTCCTCCATTAAAAAGTGCTCTTCCTTTTGCATCTTCCTTTAAGATAAATGGCACCACCACAAACATGAATTTCAAAGGTAGAAACCTGTGGCTTCTCCTTGATTCATCCTACATCCCCCTATGACAAAATTAACTAAATATTTGAGTTGAATCTTTAATTTTGAGGTGCTTATAAGTCATTCTAGTAGACAAATACATCCCATTCTCACCTTTGTCATGGCCACTTAATTTGTCTGGTCCCTTATCTATTATCCATCTCTAGAAGAGTATTTCAAAGTCATCTTTAAAAAAACATATTTTAGTTATTTATTTCTTTATTGAGAGGGGAATGGAGGGTGAAAGAGAGGGAGAGAATCATCAATGTGTGGTTGCCTCTAGCATGCCCCCTGTTGAGGACCTGGCCTACAACCCAGGCATGTGCCCTGACTGGGAATCGAACCAGTGACCATTTGGTTCTCAGGCCTGCACTCAATCCACTGAGCTACATAAGCCAGGGCTCAAAGTCATCTTTTTAAAGGAGTTGCAACCCTGCTCCAGTCAATCCATTCATTCTGTAAAAGACAGAGTGATCATTTTGCAATTTACAGAATTATCATTTTGTGCATTGAAACTCTTCAATAATTTTATTGTCCTTGAGATTATATGTAAGGATTGTTCTTAGGATCAGTGCAGGGAGTGAAAGACTTTAATGAAAAGGACAACTTCTGTGAGACTCAGAGCCTTGGCCTTAATTTATATTTATTTACCCTTCATTTATGTTTGTTCTTACTTTATTTGTACTCCCCCGACTCTTTGAGCATGTAATTGCAGAAGTAATATTCTCTTTTTTTGTTTTGTTCTACTAAACAAAACAAGTGTCCTGTTATTTTACAAAAATAAATCTTGGTGTGGGTAGAGTATATATTGAGTGGAATGAGTGGAACCATCTGCTTTTTTTCTTAAAAAAGTGTCTCAGGATAAAACATTTATTTCCTAAAGTCTCCACTGGAAAGAAACCATACATTTAATCAAGATAAATGCATCAAATTACTTGGGACTAAGAAGTAAATCTCCACAGGGCACTTGTGTTTTGTAGGCATTTGGTGGTTTGCAATGCCAGGCACATGTGGGTTGGACCCACACACTGTGCAGCAGAAGGCAATGGTTAAACTGCTGCTGCATTTTATTTTCTCAGTCTCTTTCTTACCTTGAAAACCCTCAATGAAACTATTCACTCATTCAAAGGGTCATGGAGTCAGAGTTAAAAAGACTCCAGGTAAAAACAATGATATAAAGAGTAAAATTGGCATAATAAGATAAGATGCTGTGTGTGTGTTACATTCTCTTTAATGTCTGTAATGACTTTCAGGCAGCTCAGAAGATGTACATGCAGGTACCACTTTACCATGCCACTACTGTAATAATTCTATATTTATTTGTGTATTTATGTATCCATACCTATATTATGAACTCACTGAAGGCAGAAACTTAGTCCTATCCTATTGTTATAGCCTGTCTTATGTAAATAACTGACATACCATGCATATTCCAACTTCATGCCAATCCTAACTTTTTCTTTATTCCTTCTCTATCCAGCTTAGATTCTATGGTATATTACTCTGTTATCATCTAATTTATCCTAAACTAAGCTTTTAAACTCAATTGTCTAGTCTACATACTTAGTTGAAAAAATATTCCAGAAATCTTAATAAAGTTATCTTTGTATTTGGGGAAGTTGCAGAAAATGACCCCACCTGGCTGGCTGATACTGCTATTAATGACACCACATTTGCTTAGTTTCAACTTTTTAAATGAATCAAATTCCTTTTTTTCTTTTCCACTACTGCCTTCTTTTTATTTTTATTTTTTGCTTGGCAATTGTTATTTAAGCTTCAATTAACAATTCTGCCACAGATATTTCTTTTTTATATTATTATTATTACTATTATTATTATTACTTTATTCTCACCTGAGAGCATTTTTTTCATTGCTTTGAGAGAGAGAGAGAGAGAATGAGAGAGAGTGATGGCTTTCTCATATGTGTCCAGACTGAGGATCAAACCCAAGAGCCTTCATTCTATGGAACAATGCTCCAACCAACTGAGACACACCAGCCAGGGTGATATTTCTTCTTTAATCCTGCATATAGTATCTTTTGCATACACTCTCATTACACAATGTACTATTTTATTTCAGGACTTATACCAATTTTAATAAGGTGATTGCTTGTTTACTTACTCATTTATCTCCTCCCTCATGTCATCGGGGATCAGGTTAGTGTATGCTTCGTTTACCATTGCATTCTTAGACCTGCAAATCTCCTAATTCATCATAAGCATGCAATAATTATTTTCTGATTGTAAGAGTTGATATATAAGTTGTAATTAATAAAATCTATATTCTGCCTTCTTGGGTTTTCCATCATATTATAGAACTAATGTATGAAAGCAGAATTTAATGAAAAAGATACCTATCCTTAAGGTCACAAGATCACTATTTAAGGGAGACTTAAAGTATTTAAACTATGGGGAAATAAATAAAACTCCTCCACAGGGTGGTACCTGATAGTATAAATAATAAAAAAGGACTCAAGTATTCTGAACAATTCAATAACAAGGACTGAGAAAGTTGGGCTATTTGAGAAGTTGAAATAATGGGCACAACCTTCAGGAAAAGAAAAAAACTCAGGATTGTATAGGAAGTGCTTTTTCTATAAATGGAGAACCAGAAATAAAAAAAATTGCAGGAGCAGCAATAATTGAGGAACACAGTGCTGCCTATCTGAAATGAATATTAAGTGCAGTTACTTAACCCACCACAAACATATAACAACAAAAAAATCACTCAGCAAAATGTTTTATGATTAGTCATTTAATTGACAAATAAGTATCAGCTTGTGAAAGGGCCTGAGGCAACATTGGCCTGAGGAGCTGTGGTTGTAGAAATTACTTCTGCCAAAATCTGAAAGTGATTTTTTTTTTCATCTGATTCAGATGAGATTGAGGTACAGTCCACACACTATAGCAAAGTCTACACACTATAAAATATCACCAACCTGTCATGATTATTTTATTTTCCTTTTGTCTTTGGTGAGATAGTTTGCAAAAATAATTTATTTACACATGAACACAATATGTATTGTGGGAATTGTTCCAGGAGAGCTGAAAGCATCAGCTGACTCTGGGAAAACTGAGGAGACTAAAGAAAATCAGAAAAAACACGAAAAGGAAACTTACCTGTCCTTTCTGGCTTGGCCAGTTTTCCTTCAAAAAAGGTATTATTACTCTATGATTGATTGTTTCCACTATGAAATGAGCTTCATTCCTCTCCTGTGGGCTTAATCAGCAGTGGTGAGAGCTCCTGTGCTTTCCAAAGCCCCAAGGGATTCTGCTCACTCAAGGTATTGCCTGTCTCAGAAGACCTGGAACTGCAATGACTCAGTAGTCCACCCAGCCTTTGGGACACCAGAGCCTCAAGAACTAGACCTCTGGGAAGGGCCTCATTGTGCCTGATTGATTTCATGGCAGTGGTCCCTCAGTATCCCACAAGCTTGAATGCCCTCTCTGAAGTCCAGGGACAGGAATAAGAGGATTGTTCACTTGATGGTCCTCATCAAGGGCTTGGGTTTGGTGAATATTAGATGATGGGCAAGGCAGGCAAGGTGGAAAGTCAAGGGCAGATCTCAGACCCAGATCCTGGAGGATGCTCACTAAAGGACATATAGAGGCCCTATAAGGAGAAACACATTGAGGCTAATAAAAGACAGGATGGACTCAGATCAACTTTCTTCATGAAATAGAGTCTGTAGGCATGGGGACAAGATTTTAATCTCTTAAGGGGTTGGAACGTGGACAGATAAATGGGACAGAAGAAAACAAATAGAATTGGGACTTCTGGTCAAGATGGAGACATAGGTAGACACACTGTGCCTCCTCACACAACCAAAATAAAGATAACAACAATTTAGAAACAAAAACCAACCAGTACTGACAGAAAATTGTAGTGTATGGAAGTCCAACAATCAAGGAGTTAAAGTAGACATATTCGTCCAGACCTGTAGGAGGGGTGGAGTCAGGCAGCTGGGCTGAGAGGGGTTGAGGCAACGTGGTGGCTGGCAGACTCTGGGTGCTCAAAGCAGCAGCTGGTGGACCCAGAAAGGTGGCAGATTGTGGAGGGGCACAGTGCAAAAGATAGCTGGTCGGCCAAGTGGTCCCACATTTGCACATAGATAAACCAGGTGAAACTGGGGAGCGAGACAGACTGAGCAACCCGAGGTCCCAGCACCAGGAAATACAGCCTCAAAAGACCAATTGAAAACACCTGTGGGGGTTGAGGTGCTGAAAGAAACTCCCAGCCTCACAGGAGAGTTTGTTGTAGAGACCTACAGGGTCCTAGAATGTACACAAACCCACCCACATGGGAATCAACACCAGTAGGGCCCAATTTGCTTGCGGGAAGCAGGGGAAGTGACTGATATTCAGCAGAGAGAGGAGCAAGCACCATTGTTCCCCCTGGGACCCCTGCCCCACAAACAGTGTCACAACCCAGCCACTGGGTTGCCCTGCCCTGGTGAACATGTAAGGCTCCACCCCTCACTATGTAACAGGCACATCAAGACAAAAAAAATGGCCCAATGGAAAGAACAGATCAAAGCTCCAAAAAAAAAAATACAGCTCAGTGACAAAGAGACAGCCAATCTATGAGATACACAGTTCAAAACACTGGTAATCAGGATGCTCACAGAATTGGTTGATTTTGGTGGCAAATTAGATGAAAAAAATGAAGGCTACACTAAGTGAAATAAAGGAAAATGTACAGGGAACCAACAGTGAAGGGAAGGAAACTGGGACTCAAATCAACAGTGTGGACCAGAAGGAAGAAAGAAACATCCAACCAGAAAAGAATGAAGAAACAAGAATTCAGAAAAATGAGGAGAGGCTTAGGAACCCTCAGAACATCTTTAAACATTCCAACATCCGAATTATATACGGGTACCAGAAGGAGAAGAGGAAGAGCAACAAGTGGAAAAGTTACTTAAACAAATAATAAAGGAGAACTTACTCAATCTGGCAAAGGAAATAGACTTCCAGGAAGTCCAGGAAGCTCAGAGAGTCCAAAAGAAGTTTGACTCAAGGAGGAACACACCAAGGCACATCATCATTACATTAGCCAAGATTAAAGATAAGGAAAGAATCATAAAAGCAGCAAGACAAAAGGACACAGTAACCTACAAAGGAGTTCCCATCAGACTGTCAGCTGATTTCTCAAAAGAGACCTTACAGGGGCTGGAAAAAAGTATTCCAAGTCCTGAAAGGCAAGGACCTACATCCCAGATTGCTCTATCCAGCAAAGCTTTCATTTAAAATGGAAGGGCACATAAAGTGCTTCTCAGATAAGGTCAAGTTAAAAGAGTTCATCATCACCAAGCCCTTATTAAAGGAAATGTTAAAGGGACTTATCTAAAAAAAGAAGATAAAAAAAACCATGTATAGTAAAATTACAGCAAACTCACAATTATTAACGACCACACCTAAAACAAAACCAAAAGAAACTAAGCAAACAACTAGAACATAAACAGAACCACAGAAAGGGAGATCACATGGAGGTTAGCAACAGAGGAGTGGGAGGGTGAGAGAGGGGGTAAAGGTATAGAGAATAAGTTGTAGGAGACCATTCTGTGTGGTGTGGGCCCAGCTCCCACTTGGAGATGGGCAGGACCCACACCCATGAATAAGTTCTCCCGTGGGGTATCAGGCCTGTAATGTACCTAGGCTGCTTTGAGACTTGCTTTTGCTAAAACTCCATTACCCTGAATTGAGAGCACAAATGTTTACTGTAATTTCCTAAAATCCATGCTAAACCTTCCAAAGATGAGTGTAACCAGTTCAACTACTTTTCCCTTTTTATTTGCAAATATCCTTCTTCTGTGATGTGATTAGCAGCATCAGCTCCTTTGTTTTCTGTAAAAGGTAACCCCCTAAAGCCAGCCCGTGCATAGTAAATGAGGAGCATCACTTAATGTGTCCAGAAAAGAAATAAAAGACAGTCACAGTGAGGGCCATGGCTTTTGCTCCCCTTGAGAGAAAAGCCATGCTCTCCCATTTCCTTCGCAGGACTCAACAGTCCATGTGAATGTCTCATGTCACATCCACAATGTGGCAGATCCCACAAGGTGGGATCCGCATCAATAAGTAGCATAGACGGTAGGTAGAAAATAGACAGGGGGAGGGCAAGAATAGCATGGGAAATGTAGAAGCTAAAGAAATTATGACACATGGACATGAACTAAAGGGGGGAATGTGGGTGGGAGGGGTGTGCAGGATGGAGGGGAGTGAAGGGGGAAAATGGGACAACTGTAATAGCATAATCGATAAAATATATTTAAGAAAAAAGAAAGAAAACAAATAGAATTGGATTTTCTTCAGGACACAGTTCAATAGCCAAAACCAAATGCTTTGAGAGCTTAGATCTAGAAGAATAGATGCAGATTCTGTGGTTTCCTTGTGATTGAAACTTTGTCATTATGTGGGTTTCTGACATCTGTGTGTATTTGCATGTGCTTATAATAATAATGATATTACATGATAGTTGCTATACATTGAGAACTTAACATTTCCAGTCACTGAGCTGAGGCTTTTTCTTATGTGACTGCCACAAAAATTCTATAAAGAAATGGGTGTTTTAGAGAGATCAAATACTTTGGTATAATGAAAAAATCAACACCAATCAAATGTAAATCTAAGATATGGGACTATAAAATTTGATATCTTCAGCAGTAAAAATAATGTGACTTTTATGCTGACTTGGTCTATGATTACACATGTATCTGGGTATATGTGTAGTGTGTGTGCATATGTGTTTTAATTTGCTCATTCATTCTTTAAACTGCACTTTGATGGAACCTAAAGTAAACAGAAGAGTGAGTAGAGTCGGGGTGGGGGAGATGGGGCTAAAAAAGTACAAAGTCCCCGTATCAAAGAGAAGGTTGTGTGCAGTGATCAAACATTATTTATTTATTCAATAACACTTAGGTGTTTTACAGAAACTGACCCAGAATCAACATTAAAATGCCTTTATACTTAAGAAGAACAGAAAATAGGCAAATAAGTGAAATAAATTATAAGTGCTTCCCTAGCAAATAAGTACATGGCTCTGTGGGCATGAATAAGTATTTTATATATACATAATATATATATTATATATATATATATCCCAAGAGAGAGAGATGTGATGATGTGATGTGTGAACTGATGCCTGCCTTGTATCATGATTTTATATCTAATGCTCTCAGTTCTCTGTAAAACAAAATAAAAGATTATCTGTTGAGAAAGAAAGAGGGTACTAGAAATGATGAATGTATTTAGAGGAGAGTAGAAAAGGGAGATTGAGCTGAACAAGATCATGTTGTTGGATCACTGAGTCATGGTTAAGCTTATGGTTGATGATCATGGAATTATGGAAATACAAATATGCATAGTTAAGAAGTGGTTTCCATCAGACCTAGAGTATTTATTAGGTTGATTAATCTAGAAATTGAGTTTTGCTTCATATAGGTGATATAAGGTCACCAAACAAAATATTTGTAAAGGAATGGTTGAAATTATTAATTATAGACTTTAACTCAGATAAAGAGAAATCCAAAGACACCTGGGCACTGAATGAATAGTGAAAAATTCACTTCACTAGAGACCTCAAGGTTGTTGAAGAACAAATTAGAGATAATTGAACCATGAGGTTTGATAGATACAATGTAGCGATGTCTAAATGTGTGAAATCAGTCAGTTTTGGATCATAGTTCTTCAAAGCTATGGCTCTGGAATTGGGTGGCTGAGTTTCAGTAACAAAATAACGTCATCCAGAATGATGGGCTACTTTGAGGAAACTTTTTTGGACAGGTGAGAGACAGCTTGTTAAATGTGCTAGAGTTAGATATAGGTTTTGAAGAATCAGGATAATTAAAGGTCTTTGGGAAATAATTTTTTAAAAAGAAAATTTTATTTATGTACTTATTTATTTAAATCAAAAGTTCTGAGAAGAGACATCTGCATATGACAACATGTTCATAAAGTTGTATTTCTTTTAATAACACAAAGTATCTTTTACTTCATTTAATATTTTTAAATTAATTTTCCTTTTACTTTTTTATTGTTGTTCTATTACAGTTGTCCCAATTTCCCCCCTGTAATTTTTCTTTTTCTTATTTATGCTTTGCTAGGCTTGCTTTGTATTTATTTATTTATTCATTTATTCATTTATTTATTATTAAATTTATTGGAGTGACATTGGTTAATAAGATCATATAGATTTCAAGTGCACATTTCTGTAATAACATGATCTGTATATTTTGTGTGCCCACCATCCAAAGTCAAATCATCTTCTGTTACCATATATTTGGTCCCCTTCACCCTTTACTACTCTCCTACCCGCTTCCCTCTGGTAACCACCATACTGTTGTCTGTGTTTATGAGTTTCATTTTTACATCCTACCTTTATATTTAAATTTTTTTAAAGTACATCTGTCTATTCTTTTGTTTTATCCTTTTAGGGTAATTTTATTTTGGGTTTTTTCTCATGTAATCAGATTTTATTTTAAAAGATTTCAGTGATATCTGTGCTTTTAAATAGTGAAGTTCAAACAATCTGTATTTGTAATCTAAGTCATGTGCTTGATTTTATGCTGCTAATTTGTTTTGTACTGTCAGTCTTCTGTTTTATGTGACTTAATTTTATATCACTTGCTGTATATCATGTGTATACTATGTGCTGTATACTCAGTAGAGAATTTTGATTATGTGAACAGATGTCTAGAAAAAACGTCTTTCATTTGATCCTCAGCTGTACCATTTTATCATTGTGTGACCTTCAGCAAACTCCTTAACATCTCTCTGCCTCAGTGTCTATATCTTTAAAACATGCATAGCATTCTTACCTATTTCATCATATTGTTAATAGGATTATAGAAGTGATTTTCACATAGAGCTTTAGATTTGTGTACTATGTTAAAAGTTCTCAAAAATGGTTAACTCTTGCAATGGAGGTTGCTTATTTGCTTTTATCTTTTTTGAGAGGTTGTTCTTTGTTTTGTTTTCTTTTTTAATGGGAGGAGGGAGGCACTATTCCCCCAGATGCATGTCACACACTTCTTTTTTTTATTGTTGACGTTGTTACAGATGCCTACCATTTCCTCCCTTCATCCAGCCCCGACCCTGCCATTCACCTACACTGGAGAAAAGGGAACCCTAGCGTACTGCTGGTGGGGATGCAGACTGATACAAGCACTGTGGAAACAGTATAGACTCTCCTCAAAAAATTAAAAATGAAACTGCCATTTCAGAGATACCACTTCTGAGAATATATCCTAAGAATCTCAAAACACTAATCGTAAAGAATATATGCACTCCTATGTTAATAGCAGCATTAGTTACAATAGCCAAGATCTGGAAAGAGCCAAAGTGCCTATCAGTAGATGAGTGGATTAAAAAGCTGTGGTACATTTACTCAATTGAATATTATGTGGCTGTAAAAAAGAATGGACTCACCTTTTGCAATAGCATGGATGGGCCTGAAGATTATCAGGCTAAGCAAAATAGGACAGTGAGAGAAAGAAAAATACCATATGATCTCATTTATATGTGGAATCTAATGAACAAAGTAATGAACCGACACAACAAAATAAAACCAGAAGCATGGATACCTGCAACAGACTGACAGATCTCAGAGGGGCAGTGGTGAGGGGGACTGGAAGAGATTAGCCAAAGTGATTCAGAGAGATCTGGTTAAGATAACTCAGATCACCGGGGAGTAGGGAGGGGCCATAGGAGGAGTTTGCCAAGGCAATTGTGGGCAGTCCAGGATGGGATTGGCTGAGAAGCTGAATACCTCCAGTGCCAATGGAAATAAATGGTTCTCTGCCTCAGAGAGAGTGCCCTGGCTCCTGAACTGGTTCTCTCTCAGACTCTCAGGTTTGCTCTTAGGCTCTTCTTCCTGGAGGATGCCTGGATAACTGTGCTGCAGCTGCCTTCATTTCCCAACAAATGGCACTTTGCATGGGAAGTGTGTTGTGACTGTTCTAGGCTGGACAGGTTCACTCAGGATTTGGGTAGACAAAAGAAAGTTCATGGAGCCATTGGGAATGCCTGACATGCTTTCATTCTAGAGTAGGGTGATCTATGCATGCCACAAGCCACAAGTCTCACCACAGAAAGTCCCAACTCCCTTATATACTAAATCCACACAAAGCCAGCAGGGTGCCAAGATGTTATACATCAAAGCATGATTCTGCACATGTGGGCCCATTCCCAAGGTTAAGGGAATACTGCTTATCTTAATTGCCCAGACATCTGGGTGAGGGAACCTCACTGATTTCATTTACCCTACTGGAAGGTTCGCCAAGCATAGCCTAGGACCAGGATTGCCTGGCAGAGGGTGGCAGGTTTATTCTTTGGGTGTTCAGGAGGGAATAGGATCTAAGGCAGAAGCCTGCCATTCTTCCAAAATTGTATAGTTTTTTGTATATTATGTTGTTTTTAGTTTGTAAACTAACCACATAGAAACTAAGATAACCAAAAACTAACAGGGATAAGATAGGAGAACTTGGCTGTTAGAGTTTAGCCTTAATTGATAGGTTTAAGTGATTAAAGCTGTGACTTGATAGGTTTAAGTAATTACTTTTGAATAAAGACTCGTTTTCATTATCACCAAACCTTTGCCTCTAGAATTTTTACCTAGAGGATAGCAATGGGCAGCAGAACCCCAAGTGCTGTTCAGTGACAAAAGGACATATAGGCATATATGCGTAGCCCATGGACACAGGCAACAATGTGTTTATTTGCTTTTGTCTTAACCTAGAATTTAGAATACATAAATTCTATATCTCTTCCACCAGGGGTCACCTCTGTATTGATCAAAAACATATTTGAACAATTTCCTCATTAAATCCTAAGTGTGGGCTGGAGGCTGAGCTGTATATTTTTTCTCAGTCACTTTCCATGGTGAGTCATCACATATCACAGTCGCAGAGAACATTCGGGTCCACAAACCCCAAGGCCCTATAGTGTCAGGGATATCAGGAAAGTAACTGCAACTAAGGTAGGCCTGGTATGCTGGACAAATTCCAGCATTATGTTTTCCCTTATACCACAGATGGCAAACATAAGGCCTGAGGGCCAAATCTGGTCCTCTACCTTGTTTAATCTGGCCCAGCACCTTGTTTCTACCTAGCGGCAGTGCTGAGTTCCTTCTCCCTAGTTAAGGAGCAGTTATATTTATACAGTCCTAAAATTACATTTGGCCCTTTTGAAGGCAACCATGAGGCTGTTGTGGCCCCGGTGAAAATGAGTTTGACACCCCTGCCTTATACCCTTCTCTATATCCCCTGCTTTTTCTCAGTTCCTGGTAGGTCACAGTGTGCTGAGACAATCACAGGTGTGGGGTAGCAGCATTGAAGAGTGTTGGCTGTGGGATTTAATGATCTTGGCTCTGCCAGTTACTAAATACAAGATCTGAGGTAAGACCATATTTCAGAGTTTCAGTTTCTGTAAAAAAAAGAGAAATATAAAAATAAATATTTTAGAAGACTGTTCTAAATAAATTATATTTTATAAGAGCCTGGCACATAGTATAAGTCTGTAATTATTAATTATCTTCATATTTTCTCAACTGTGCCTAATTTTTCTTAGTTTCTATCTCTATATGTGGTTAGATAATTTTTTTCTCTATACTTACATATATACAGCAACAACTTAAACTTTACTCAGTCATTAAAGTGGGAATAGAAATTTTATATAGTTTGAAGAAGGCTCCGGAGTGGCTGAATGATTAGTACCAGGAGTATTGGGTCTGGGGAATCTTTCCTAAGAGATCAGCAAGATATGCATTGCTCTTAATAGCAATGGGAGTTTCTTGGCAGATAGGAAAGAGGAGAGCTGGACCTAAGGAGAGGGGAGAAGAATTACCCTGCAATTTTCTCATGTTCATTACATGCAATTTCTTTTTAAGATACAGAAGCTATTTATGAGATGTTAATAGCCATTTACGATCTGAGTAACCATAACACAGACGACTTTGCCCTTCTGGGAATCCCTGGACTGGAGCAGTACCACGTCTAGACAGGCAGCATCTCCTGTTTCATCTACCTTGTGGCCATCGTGGACAATGTTATCCTTCTCTACCTCATTGCCATAGGAGTGCAGTCTCCACACACACGTGTGTGTTCTTTTTTCTTTCCATGCTGGTCATTACTGATCTCATATTGACTATAGCTTGTATCCCTAAAACACTACCATCTTCTGGCTTGCTCTCCAGAAAGTCAGTTTTCCTGGCTGTCTCATCAAACTGTGCTTTCTGCACTATACGTTCGACTTTGACTCAGCTATTATGCTGGCTATGACATTTGCTGTGTGGCCATTTGCTTACCCTTGAGATACACTGCTCAATGATATTGTCAAAATTGTTATGGGAATTTCCCTCAGAAGTTTCTGTGTTGTTCTTTTTGTTTTCTTTGTAGATCATCTACCCTTCTGCAGGACACATATTGTCCCTTATATACACGGTGAACTCATAGCTGTTGCCCTGCTTGCCTGTGCTATATTTCCATCAGTATGTGATATGGGTTTTGTGTTCCCATCATGACAGTAATTCTAGATGTGATCCTAATTGCTGTCTCCCATACCCTCATCCTCTGTACTGCCTTTCAACTCCCTTCCCGAGTTTCCCAAAAGAAGGCCTTTAGCCCTGTGGTCTGTGTCATCCACATGCTCTATATACCAGCATTTTTCTCCTTGCTTTCATGTTGCTTTGGACATAATGTCTTTCATACCTTTCACAGTAGGTTTGCCAACCTCTATGTAATCACTCCACCTGCATTCAACCCTTTTACCTATGGAGTAAAGGCCAAGCAGATCTAAGACAATGTCATTCTTCTGCTCTTTCCTAGGGGTTCTCAGTGATCTATGCCTGAAAAATTAGAGGCAGGGGCAAGTTCCAAGTACACATTAAGGTAAAGACTGACCCTGTAGTCAATGGCATCAGAGAAAAGAAAGATGAAAAAATTCCTTATTACTTCATACCATGATTTTGCTTTTTTAAAAATTTCAGGCAAAAGTGTACTCAGTCATTACAGCTGTTAATAAATAAATTAAGTAAATAAGCAAGTAATTTTGAGCCTAGGAAATAATAATTTTTAAAAATATCTGGAAACTAAAATTTTGCAATTTCTTATAACTAAGACAATTACAAAATTTTTACAAAAAAAATAAAATGATCAGCATCTCCTTTTTATCATAAAGATGTTTCTAAGGAATAAGAATTATTTTTTCAGATTTATATGTTATAGTAGTTTATATATTATGGCAGAGCAAGTAATTTCTGCTGTGATGACTCTGTGAGGTTCTGGATTTTTAGTTTAGTTATTCCAATCCACTTCTAGACAGCACTGAATATTGGTCCTGGCATGTACTAAGTGCATAAGCAGTGCTTATTAAGTGAATGAATGACAAACAACCATGGAATTATTAAATTAAGAGTGCAGGTGTTTATTTTGGACAAGAAAAAAGAAGACAATGATGAAACCCTGATCTCACATGTCAGTCAATGTTGAGAAAGCCAAATGAGATGTGGGTGGGTAGAGTCCCCTGAGAAGAAATAAACAGAGAATGTTACATTCCTATGATCAATAAAATGAAAGGCATATACAGACTAAGATGTAGGTGTGAAACTTGACCAATTGGAAGCATTGGTGGCCCCAAATCTCTTCATTCCTATATCTCAACAGAGATGTAGTTTCATGCCAAAAATGTATCCCTATATATCCGTTATCTTTTCAAATCCAGTATGTCCGATTAGTTGGTCATAGTGAATCATTTAGTCATTAAGTTAGTCAAAGAAATAACTATTTTTGCTGATTGCCAGGTGCTGATGATAGTTGATGTCTGAGTTGCCCCCATTTTTAATAAGTTTTCAAGGCCTATTGCTTCTTTCTAAATGACCTCTTGGATTCAGCAGTCCAGTGTGAGCTCACCTCTCCCTTAACACAATGGTTCACACAATCATCATTTTTTAAATGTAATCACACAGCAGACTCCTGTGTGGTCCACTTCTAGATTGTTTTCCCACCTCCTACTGCCACCCCATCCACATGATTAATATTTCCACAATAATTCTCAGTATAGGAAATTTATGTTCTTTAGATTCAGAAGCTGAAGTTTGAGTATGTACTCTTTTATTGTGTGGCAATAGTCATATGTTTTTCCTCACAATTATTTGATATATTTTAAATGCCTTAAATAAAAATACTGTGAAGCAGAAGTAAAAGAGAAAGTAAAGGTAAATAGAAGCACATATAAAAAGATCACAAAAATAAGAAAAAGGCTAATATACTTTCCACTTAACCATGAATTCATATTCTTTTATTACACATAGGTCAAGAATACAGTTCTACCCTATATGAGAGGTAAGCATGTTTTATTTATATAACTCACAGTGTCTACAGATGAGAAGCAAGTCAATTCTTCAGAGAAGTAATATTACTCCTAATATAAAGAACAGAGATATCTTCTGAGAACTTTTAGAGAAAGGGCTCCAAGTAATGTAATTAATCACATTCTTATAAAATATATAGTTCCATAAGAATCTTCAGTCCGTTATTACAGTATAGAGTAGTAGAACACCCTAAATTTCCTTTCAATAAAAGCTAAGCATTCTGTGGGGAGTCAATACAATCCTAATTTCTTTAAGTCTGGTTTAGTCAATATTCTAGGGCATTCAGAGTAATGAATGGACTTGAGGCAATCAGATTTGGGTATATATATACAATGGAATATTCTTCATCCATAAGAAAAAATGAAATATGCCATTTTTGATAGCAGGGATGAAGAGCTTTAGGCTAAGTGAAGTAATCCAGACAGAGAAGCACAAATACTGTGTGGTGTCACTTATATGTGGAATCTGGGAAAAAATGAGAATAACATAGAAACAGAGAATAGAATGGTTGTTACCAGGGGCTGGGCTGAGGGTGGGGTCATGAGGAGATGTTAGTTCAAGGGTACTAACCTTTAGATATACAATGAATACATCTGGAGGTCTAATATACAGCATGATGGCTACAGTTAATAACACTGTGTTGTATACTTGAAATTGGCTAAGAGAATAGATCTGAAATGTTCTTACCACAAAAAAAAGTAACTATGTGAGATGATAATTAACTTGATTGTCATAAGTGTATCTATATCAAATCATCATGTTGTACACACTAAATATATAGATTTTATTTTTTCCATTATGGCTCAGTGAGAAAAAAAGAAAAGAAAAAAGTCAGAGGAATTAGCACATGCAAATAAACAGAACTTAGAAAGGCTCACTGGAAACTAGCAGAGAGACATGGACTTTAGGTGGAGGAAATGGCAAAAGGTGAGATTGCAGAAGATAAAAAATCCAGGTCATCTTAAGGAGTTTAATGTTCTAAGAACAAGGGGAAGTCATAGGAGTTTTAAAAAAAGTGGCAACAAAGTCTAAATTTTATTTAAAATAATATTCATACATGTATTGCTTTTGTTACAGAGTTTGTAATAGTTTTGGATGGTGGTTGCTGAGGAGGGGGCGTCACTGGATTCAGCAGCCACTCTGTATTACCCATTTATGGACACTTTAACCCTCAATAGGCGATCAGCCTCCTTAACCGAAGAAAACCCAACCCCATCAGCCATTTGAAGGAAAGGCAAAGTCAACTCCAATTAGAAACAAACCATGGGCAAAGCCAAAGGGGAGAAGGATTGAGGGTGGGAGGTGAGAGGTGGGGAGGGGAAAGTGGTGGCAGGAAAATGGAGAGAACTGTAAATAAACAATAAAAAAAGAAACAAACCAAAGAATACATTTCCATGGGCAAAGAAGTCTCTTGTGAAATAACTCTGATTCCATACTGTGCAAAATATTAATAGTTAAATGGGAATTCAAGTAATTGTTAGTGGTCAAAATTAAAATGCATACAATATTAAAATAAGCATAAGGTAATCTCTATTTAATCATTTAAAAAGGGTTACATGATTTCCATTTGAATGAATTGTTATATACATGGTAGTGGTTGAATTATGGACTTTCATTTTTTAAATAGTTGATTTGTATTTTGTGTGACAGTGCTGGATAGCAGGGACAGCTATCTGTTAAGGTACCACTCCTAGATCATGCTAATAGAAACATAACATATGTGTGTAAAATAGTAGTTAGTTTGCTACTGTTATTTAAGTTAGGGAGAGGGTACAGGGTGGGAAGTGTAGTTCAGATTTTTAGGATGTGAATCATAACTATGGAGGATAGGGCACCGGAGTATGTTCCAGTTTTAGTCTAGCAAAAATCATTAACTGCTTCACCAGAAAACTATTTTTACCAGCCCAGGTTAAGGCAACATTAAACTCTATGTTCTATAACCTTATGTATGGGCGATGTGTTCATGTGAAAGTCATGCAAGTTACCTATAGTGGTTTCTTTTCCACACAATTAATTGTCAGAGAAAGATGGATGTTTTCCTAAGTGGACTGAGTATACCAAAGGTAAGATTAGGAAATTTCCATAACTCAAACATATCTACTCTTTCCTTAAAAATACTGGACAAGGCTGACAGTGACTAGAAGGGGGAGGGGAGGGAATTTCAAGGGAAACGGGGAAGGGTTTGCAGGAACAAGTATAAAGGACACATGGACAAAAACAAGGGGGGGATGCAAACAGGAGGGAGGTGGGGAGGGCTGGAGGGGTGGGCTGGGATGGGGATAAAAGGCAGAAAACTGTACTTGAACAACAATTAAAATAAAATAAATTAAAAAAATACTAGTCAAAGAAAACTCAACTTGTAGTACCTCAAACAACCACTGGTGTGCATTTGGCCACAAATCTGTACAGTCCCAAACAATAAAAATGTGACAACCACACACAGATCTGGACGAAGATAAATAAAAGCAGGGGGCAGGCCAAGTACCAACACTGAGATGAGAACCAAATGAGATTGTAGCTAAGAAATAACATCATCAGAAGTATGATTACTCTAGAAAGAGCAGTCTGTCTGCAGTGTGGAAAATGCACTGAGGGAGACAAAAGTGGAAATAAGATGATTCTTTTAAGGCAATTACAGTAACTTAGGTAACAGATGATGGTAGCTGGACAATAAAGACAGAGAGGGGAATGGATTCATTAGATATTTCAGGGAAAGCAGCAACAAAACAACAACAAAACATTCATATACATAGTGAGGTGACGCTTGCTGAGCTTAGGAACGCTAGAAGAGCTTCTTTGATGGGGTAGTGATATTGTTTATGACATAATACTCTTGAAGTTAAAGTGAATATTTAGGCACCCCTTCACTCCCTAACAAGAACATTCTCATGTACTCCTTCAAAGGAACTAGTGTGCAGGATTTGTTCTACTCCTGCCTGCACAGAGACAGGCCCAACTCACTTTCTTGCCTTCCAGTTTTTATACTCATATCCATATATACCAAAAAATCCATTGTAGAGTTTATGAATGCAGATCCTGGGGCCCTACTCTGAAAACTGGTATTAGAATATCTTGAAGTGGACCATTTAATAATTTTAACAGTTGCACTGTGAGTCCACCACTGACTTAACCATTTTTACATGCACTATCTTACTTAATTTGTCAATCCTTATAAAGCCTTGAGAGGTAGGAACTATATTATCACCTTTTTATAGAAAACTTGTCCAAAGTCTTTTTATCTGGTAAGTGAGAGCATCAGCTGGAAACCTAGACTACGTGCTGGGCACACATACACGGACCACACACCCACAGGCACATCAGCTCACATGCAAAAGCAAAACCAAAAGCGCACTCTGAGGCACTGTTAACTCCTAAGCATGGGCAGGGTTAATATAAGCTTCTTTACACTCTTCCCTTGAGGAAAAGAAGAGAGCATCAGGGCCCCTCAGGCCCTCACTATCTACCTCTTCCCCACATTGGGCAATGACCAGAAAAAAATAAATGAGGAGGGAATCAACCTGTTCATCAGTCCCTTTCTCTCTTTTCCACTTATTTCTTTGTCTGGCGTGTCTGCCCCTCTTGCAGATTCTCTGTGTGCTCATTAGCACCATCTTTCTCTATTTGGCTCTATCCCAAGGTTAGGTAAGTCCTGGTTGTTTGAAGGGATGTCATTGGGACTCAGATTTGGAGAAAAAGGAGAAGGAAATGACAAGGTCTGGGCTCCATTTCCTAGGCAACTTGAACTAAGCACTATAACATTTTTCTCCTGAGCAACTCCTAACTATAAGTCAAGGTCATGGTCTCCAATATTTGCACATGTGCTCCATCAAATGCACTTCTAAAGATTAGAATAAATGGATGATTATAAAATTGGGTTAAAATCAGCCATTATAAGTGTTCAGGCAATTTCTGTATCAGCACCTGTACTGATAAGTACCTGTACTGACAAATACCTGTAGCCCCCACTAAAAAATGGAATTAAGTATGTGGGTTTGTGTGTGCCCAGGGGTGCTCTTATTAGTTTTTTACCCATCTGTTTTTTTTTTGGTTTTCTTCTTTACTCTGTGATCTGACTACTAGTAACAATGCTGATGATACAAAATTTAACCTCATAAAAAGAAGTAAAAATTTTTACATGCTTATTTTGGGCCAGGTACTACTCTAAAGAGTGGTTTGGGGAGTGCCTTATTTTATCTTAATAATCACAACAAAAATTAGAGATATTAGGCCCTTTTCAAAATTGAGGAGCTGAAAGACAATATAGTTTAAGTAAGTTTGCCCAAGTTCACACAGCTAGTAAATTATGAAAATAAGATTAAAGTGCCTACTTTTCTGGCTCCAGAGAACATAATCTGTGCCAATATTTTATTAAGACACTGTGGATACCTATGTGTGTGTGTAAGTAATATAATACTAAACTCAAATAATAAAATAATACTAATCATATCATCTAATTACTAATACTTCATTTTGAATTTCTTCAGTTACACATTATTTATTTTTATACTTGGGTTTGTTTAATCAGAATCCACTCAAGAATTGCATTTGGCTATTCATTCTCTTATAATTATTTTGATGTATGAAAGGCATTTTCCTCATTTAAGTCCCCTCTCTTTTTTTAATGTCACTGATTTTTGCAGAGACCAGAGACTGTCTTGTAGAATGCCCCCATACTGTAAATTTGTTGTAGAATGACAAGCTTCGGAGTTAACTTTATGTGTGCCCATGTATGTTTTTAAATGCTTTTGAATGGCTGTATAAACATCTGTTATGTCTGAATGAATGAAAATATGAAAGATAAAGAAGACCTCTCCTCATATGTTCATATGTATAATGGATGACCTTGGACAAGCTAGAAGAGCTGTGACTCAAAATATATGATTTCGGGGGCTGTTTCCATGAATAGCACAGAAGAGAGGTTTCAACACAATGGCTGAACAGTCCAATCAGATCTCTCTGTTGGCAAGAGATGAGCACTAGGTCCCCAGTGAAGAAGGGAGATGATGAAGCTGCCTAAATTGGAAAACACTCAGCAGATGGGGGCTGGACTACCTGGCCCACTGCCTGAACTCTGGGCTGTGCTCCTAGAACCTAGACCATATGAATTGTGAAGACACAATAATTTCTATAAATAGAAAACTATAAGAAATGTGTTTCTATTTATAGATAAGTGAAGGTCAGAAAGAAAAGAACATCCTGTTTCTCATTTGGCAAAAGCAGAAGAATGGAGAAAACAAGTGTTGGTCTGGGAGATAGAAGGTATGGTGAGATGAGCCTAAGAATAAGACAAAAAGTTGGGGTAGCGATAGGGTTGAAAGTGAGTTATATCCTTATCAAGTCAGGAATCTGAGGTGTATGGCCATCACAATCTCCCTCTTAGTTCTGATCTTGGGAGTCCCTGGCCTTGCTGTGGGGTTATTTATCTGTATATTATATATAGCATTCCATGTGAACACATTGCTGGAGAAGGAAGAAGGTATTGTATACCCTAGTCTTTAAAAGAGAAATTCTGAGTAAAGGTTTGGGGATGTTACAAACTAAATGGAAGTGTCAAAATCCAAAATCCAATCATAGAATATTTTGTTTGCATTCTCACTGGTATGTGTGCAGTGCATGTGTGTGTGTGGTGTGTGTGAGTGTGGGAAGGGGGTGGGGAGTTTATGTTTGTGTAAGATAATGTGAAGGTAAACATATGATGGTAAAATGTACTTGAGGATGTACATATCAAACAAAATATGTTTGAGGTTGTATTAAATATGTGTGTGTATCTGAGAAAGTATGTACATTAGGGGTCTATTGTCTAATAGAATATGTGTTGATAAGGAAATAATTTTTCTTTTGGACAGAAATCTTAAGTAATAGTGTCATTTAGTCCAAAAGATTAGGTTATTATGCAGCTACATAGTTCATACAATTCTGGAAAACAATTTTTTTTCAGAAGCAGAGCTCATGAACCTCCACTATAGGAAACTTGTCTAATTAGAATTAAATTATTCAACATAGTGTAGAAAGTCAGTCCATAGTGTAGAAACTCAGCTCATGTAAGCTGACTTAAGTTTTTGAACGACAATAAAGGGTTGTTGACTTCACAACTCTAAGAACCAGTCACCAGGTAGGTATAAGTAATTGCCCTGAGGCAGAGATTTATATTCCACAAGGACAGAACAAGTAGATCTTAACCAAAAGTGTCAAAAAACTCATGTAAACTATAATCTATATGTAGAATGACTGTATATTCTAACTTCATCTAAGATAATCCTGATTTATAAATGTTACTTGCCATTGTTATAATATCAACTTTCATTTACTTAAAAAATTCCTATTTTGGATGATAAATTATATGATCACCTTATCCTTCGGAATCAATAATGATAAGTTGTTGGAAGTGAGAGTACTATCCTTTACCTAACTATCCTTTACCACCCACCCTCTGTCCTCAGGACTCGGGCCATCTTGGTCTGCCATGGTCATTTTCAACCTAAGCAGTTACAACCCAGGATCCTTCATCCTGGTGGGGATTCCAGGACTGGAACAATCCCATGTGTGGATTGGGATTCCCTTCTGTATCATCTATATTGTGGCTGTGGTGGGAAACTGCATTCTTCTCTACCTCATCGTGGTGGAGCGTAGCCTTCATGAACCCATGTTCTTCTTTCTCTCCATGCTGGCCATGACTGACCTCATCTTATCCACAGCCGGTGTTCCGAAAACACTCAGTATCTTTTGGCTTGGGGCTCGAGAAATTACATTCCCAGGGTGCCTTACACAAATGTTCTTCCTCCACTATAGCTTTGTCCTGGATTCAGCCATCCTGATGACCATGGCATTTGATCGCTATGTGGCCATTTGTTCTCCCTTGAGATACAACACTATATTGACCCCCAAGACCATCATCAAGATTGCTGTGGGCATCTCTTTTCGAAGCTTCTGCATCATCTTACCAGATGTATTCTTACTCACACGCCTGCCTTTCTGTAGGACACGCATAATACCCCACACATACTGTGAACATATAGGTGTTGCTCGGCTTGCCTGTGCTGATATTTCCATCAACATCTGGTATGGCTTTTGTGTTCCCATCATGACAGTCATCTCAGATGTCATTCTCATTGCTATTTCTTACACCCTCATTCTCTGTGCTGTTTTTCGCCTCCCTTCCCGAGATGCCCGCCAGAAGGCGCTTGGCACTTGTGGTTCCCATGTGTGTGTCATCCTCATGTTTTATACACCTGCCTTTTTCTCCATCCTTGCCCATCGCTTTGGACATAATGTTTCCCGCACTTTCCACATCATGTTTGCTAACCTCTATATAGTTATTCCACCTGCACTCAACCCCATTGTCTATGGAGTGAAGACCAAGCAGATCAGAGATAAGGTTATCCTTTTGCTTTCTATCAAAGGTAGAAAATGATGTTCTACTGCACAATGGAAAAGCTAGTGTATATTAATGTAGCAATAATTTTTAAAAAGTAAATGCTTGAAAGTAAAATCTGCCTGTAGGTACTTTTGCTTACCAGAAAAATATTTCTATGAAAGAGATGGGTCTATGTATAAAAAGTTCCTTGATGATTTCTTTGTCTGTGGCTATTCTACAGTTTATGGCCAGGAAAAAGGAGTTGAAAATAGAGAGTTGAGTTACTCTAAATGGAAAAAAAATAATGATAAAAATTTGGAATTTGAGATTTACAGTTATGGAGAAAGGAAAATGTGTTGAGACAAAGACATTAAAAAAGAGAGACAAAGTGAAAATATCAATTAGAAATTTATTTTTCTTTTATCTATAGAACATGGTTTATTTCAAGTCCAAAACACAAAAATTACTCATTTTTATGAACATACTGCATAATTTTTACTGCATGAATATTTAGTGTTTATGTATTCACAAGTGTATGTTTATTTCTGAACTTTAGGCTCAAATGATTCATATATATATATGTATATATGTATATATACACACACATACATATATATCAGTTTAATATAGAGGACCTGTACTTTAACAAATTTGTTCAGAAAATATTTTACATAAAAGCACACAAAGCATTTACTAACACTCTTGTCTTTACAACCATTCTTCAGCTAAGATTCAGCTGAAATTCATCACTTTCTATGAAACATTCTAAGACTGAATATAAGAGAACGTAGTACAGCAAGTTCTCACTTAATGTCATTGATAGGTTTTGCAACTTTAAATGACGTATGATCAGATGAATTTTACCACAGGGTAACTGAAATAAACAAGAATTAAGGTCCTATGGCATCTTCTCAATCTTATAGTGAAATGGCATTAAATGAAATTATGTTATTTAAGGATCTGCTATATTTTACATACTTCAGCTTATAATTACAGTCAAAAGTTCCCTTTTTTTTGATGGCTTTTGCATGTATTACACTCATAAAGCAGGAGACTTCACTTTAATTGATGATTTATAAATAAAATATCTTTTTTGGTATAACTTGTTCCCAACTAAGAACCAAATAGTCATGTAGAAATCGGATAACTGATGTACAAGGGCTGTTTTCAACTAACAGTGGAAGAATTTAATACCTGTTGGTATAATATCCTTTATTGTTTTGAGTCCATTGACTACCACTTGGAGTGCTGTTACTTCGGTATAATCAGTTGGCATCAAAATATAAAAATATGTACATTTTATATACCAATTCTTACCTGAATAAACTCAGATCTCTTAGCGTGCCCCACAAAGTGGAATTTCTTTCTAAAGTTACAGTGAATGTGGTACCATGTGTACAACTTGGTTAACCAGTTCCTGCTTTTTCATTTCCAAGACTCTTCCTCATCTGGAATCAAGTGCACAATTCTGACTACCATATCATAATGCACTGGCTTACCGTTTGTATATAAAGTCTAACTCGAGCGTATTTGGGTTCATTACACATGCTTTATTGAAACGGCACTGGTGTGTACAGTATCCGCAGAGTCCCTTCAAGGCTCTCTTGCACATTCACATGCACTCATACATTCACACTACAGCTGCATGTACCCTCGCTAGTGAGCTGTGAGGGTCAGATTCCTAAAGTTAGGCAGCTGTTGGGCGATAAAGTTGTTGATGTGGTTTTCAATTTTTTGAAAAGAGAAAAGCATGGAAAAATGTGTCTGGCCATCACAATGCTAATTAAGTTTGTGTATATTAACATATGTGGCAGTAACACTGAATATTCCGTTTGCATTCTATATACACAGAGTGACATCAAGGTTTTGCATTCAACAGAATATTCCAACTTCAGTCTCAATGCTGCTTGTAGTGACTTCTGAATTCATATAGAGGTTTTCCTAAAAATAACTCAAGTCTGTGTTAGTGAAATAAGGCACAATAAATATTGATTTGATCTAGTGGAAGGGACAGGATGAAAACTATTGCAAATGATCTTACTGTTGGGGTTGCTTACATACACTTGAAATCCCATCTCCTAATATCCAAAGATTTCTTAGAAATAAAGTTTTTTCCCCCCTTTTTCCTGACAGAACTGAACAAGAAAAATTTTGGGATTCATATTTTAATGTTTTGATAACCTAAACTATTCAAATTGTCATGTGCCTGCCTCTCCTGCCCAGATTTCCCCCTTCCCTCAATACTAAAACAAAAGCACAGCACAGGAAATGGGAATGCCTTGCTGTTTCTGAAATTTGTGCACTTAAGTAGCAAATACATCTCTGATTGGCTTTGGTTTTTTTTTTTTTTTCCTAAAAGGAAAAGTAACCTTGTAACTTCCCTGCTCTTTAAAAAGAAATTCCTGTCTCCTTTTCAGGATGATGAAGTCCCAAATAGACACCACAAACAACTGCAACAAATAAGTTTGGTGGCATAAATAACGTCTAGTATTCAAATTTTCTTAGACTCGTTTAGCTTGTACACAATCTGTTGAATGTTTTTTGCAGCCATAGAACCAATCCCAAAGACACTGGACATTCTGTAAAAAGGAGTAAGAATTACAGTTCTGAAGGTCCCTGACTTTGGTTTGGGACCTTGGTGATCCTTGGTATCTTTTTCCTTTCTCTCTCTTTCCCTCTCTCTCTCGGTTTATGTATATTTTATTTTATTTTTCTAACATTTTTTATTGTACAAATACAATTTTCTGCCTCCCCCCCAACCCTCCCCACCATCCCAGCCCTCCTCACCTCCCTCCCCTCTTTCCACCCCCCCTTGTTATTGTCCATGTGTCCTTTATAATTGTTCCTGCAAACCCTTCACCCTTTTCCCCTATAATCCCTTCTTCATCTGCATATTCTGACCATTCTGGTTTCAGCAGTCTGTTTGCATAAACATATTTTTCTTTAAATTGCATTTCACATTCTCGATCACTCTCCATTTGTATGGCGTTCAAATCTGAGAGATCATCATATTCATCTTTAAGTAATCTTTACCTAGGCAAAGCGTCGCCAGTCCTCCGGAGGCATCCCTACCAGCAAATATTCCATATGGACCCAAATGGCAGTAGAACTTTCTGCTTTTGGTCAAGTCGAAGGCCAGTGGGTCTTGATTGCAAGACCCTGGACTGCAAGCAGGATGTGCGGGGTGCAGGGACCCATAGTATTGGCTCAGCTGCTCCAAGCTGAAGTCTCTCTTCACGTGCGGCAGAGTGGTAGTGGAGCGCTCCTCGGCCGACCCTGCCCCAGCGCCTGGAACCCGTGGCCCCCAGCGCACCCTCAGCTGGTAGGCCCCCAAGCAGCACCAGGGCCATCACGGCCACCAGCGCCACATTCAGCAACAATTCCCTGCCCTCTGGTCAGAAGCGCTGACACCCAGCTGCCCCTTTCTGCTGTTGCTCCCTCGCTGCCCCGCTGCCCCGGCTGCTGCCTTCGCTGCTGCTCACTGTCACTCCCAGGTGTCTAGCTTCACGTCCCTATCATCCACCCATCACTGGCTGCCAGCGCCTTCCTCCTAAAAATTTCCTTATTTAGGGTATTAGCGGATGGACTTAGGACATTTATAATAAATAATGTTTGATTCTAATTGTTGTCCATGTTATACTTCACTGTAATTCCCTTTAAATGTCCCATTCCCCCCTGCACACAAAACATTTTCAGTTAAAGTCTTCTATAAGCATTGAATTCTATCAGCAGTGCTGTAATGGAAACTAGAAATGTGGCATATTTATCAGTGTTAAGGGTGTCCCCACTGGTGCTGGGAGGGAAGAGTAGCTCCCAGGCTCTAAACACCTTGAGGAAGTGAGCTCCCCCAAAGGACATGATGCCTGAAAATAGAGATCTAGAAAAATGACTGGATTTCTTATTGAGGGGAGCTAAAAAACTCTTTGACCCCTCCTTCATCGTCATACACAGATGAGACCTCAAACTGGTTCATCTGAACACTGGAAGTTAAAAGTGCACACCATTGTGCAGAGGACTAGTGGAGCTCTTATCCACGGATGTACTTTCTTGGTCACCAGAGAGTCAGTCAGGTGACACACCTCTGCGTGAGGAAGGGGATGAGGAGGGCAACATTACATTAAAGGAACAGTCACAGTAAGATGCATCCAAATGTCATAAGCATTAGAACTGAGCAAATACTATATGCTGTGATTGAAGAAAGATATAGAGTCCTTGCAGTAAATTTGAAAAGAAATTATCTATTCACTTGGGAGTTATTTACTGAGTAAGTAATATATGCCATACATTATTCTAAGCATTTAGAATATGAGGTTAATAATAAGGAAAGAGGATCTACCCTGCTTCTATGGAGCTTATATTCTAGGAGGAGTAACAAATAAGAACACAAATATATTCATTGCTTTCAAACAGTAATATAACCAATAAAAAATAAAGCTGAGTAAAGTGTTGGAGTACAACTGGCTGGAGAAGAAAACAGCAGAGAAGGCAGGGAATGCAAAGATCCTGGGCTGGAAACAGCATGGTATGGATTAAGGACAGTAAAAAGGTTGGTGAGTCTGAAGCAGAGTGAGGCGGGGATATGAAGTGGAGCAGGGCTAGATTCCGCGGGACTGGAATCATCCAAATCTCATTCTTAGAAGAGGAAACTGAAGCCCATAGAGTAAAACAGACTTTTCCTAGACATTCTATAAGGAAGTCATAAATGTGGAGTTAGAATGAAATCTCTGACCCTCACAGTTCAGTGACATTCCTTCCCATTGAATATAGCCTCACTCTTGTGAAAACAGATTCCACAGGAAGGAAAAAATATCAGAGCCTGTTTTTATTGTTTTTGTGGACTCTAGTTACCTTAAATTAAGCCACAGTAACTGAGGATTCTGCTTTCTCTGCCAACTTGCTAAAAATACTCACAAATATCAGAAGAGATGATCTTTTATGCCCTTTTGGTTATTTCCATCGTGCTGAGAATGTGAGTTGGCCAACAACTGATATTTTTTAAAGTTTGCTGAAGGATTAATAAATAAATAGAGTCTGAGCCAAGATAATTGAAAAGTACATACATCTTTCACCCTGCTAGGAACCCAAACCCACGATTATTCCCCCACATGCGCCAATGGTTCCCATGAAAGCTTAACGACCTAGAAAAGGAACAAAGGAAGGGATTGTTTCCTGCATTGTCTCTATTTCCTTCTTCTACACTTTGTCTTTGGCCCAGTTATCTGTGATTATTTTTCTACCCCTTCCACTAGAGTTAATTTATTTTTATGGCTTTATGGACACTTTGCTGGTAACTCTAGCTCTCAATTTTTATATGTGAGCTTCCTTATAAATTTCAGTGTCTGCTTTCCTACTCAGAGGATTGGAACTAGGATTAAAAAATTATAGATGAATATGTTTTGAAGATTTTAAAATACTAGTCCAATGTTAGCTGTGATGTTAGTATTTTTACTAATTACTACTGCCATTCTTATCTAGGATCCATCATGCTTAAACCTGAGCTCACTACAATTACTTAGAATTCACCCAACCCACAGCATAGGACATATAGTTAATAATATTGTAATAACTATGTATGGTACCCAGTAGACTTATAGAGATGGTCGCTGTAAGTTAATATAAATCTAATCACTATGTTGTACACTAAAATTAATATAATATTGTATGTGAAATATAACTAAAAAAACTAATAAAATAAAATACTCCCTTTCCTTTACAGTTTATAGGAAAGAAGATTAGATCCAGCTTTGTTCTTCCTTCAAGTTCAAATTTGCTACCCCACCTGCTGATGACTCTGGTGAGACTGATTGCAAATATTCTGTCCTATTGTCAGACCATGAGTAAAATTACATGCTTTGGCTTGGATTAAAAAAGAATAATTATACAAAAATCAGCAAGTTATTTTCTCATACATAAATTGTCTCTTCTTGTATCTTCTTCTTTCTGTGAATTCCACATCTGTTATATCAGATATGAGCTATTAAGATCCTACCAATAAGGGAATTCACTTATCTTTTTATCCTGAGAATTTAGAATTCTAGTCTATAAAAGTAGGAATCAACAAATATGCCCCTCATACTCTCTCTTCCAGACTTTCTATATCTTACCATCCTCTAGGTATTTGTGATTCAATTTCTGTTGCCTCTTAGATTTTAGCCATACTCACTCAGCCATCTCATTTGCCCCCATCTTGGCCAGATGCTTGAACCTTGTACCTGGGCCAGATATTGCATATATGCTTGATGTCATATGCCAGTCTCAATTAGATATAGTTACTGTGTTCAGAAAGATAATGTAGGGGTTATTTAAAATGAGTAGTGAAACAGATTTACAATGTCTGCCTTAGAAGAAAAGAGACAGTTGGGGTTTTTTAATGCTTTGTATCTCTTATTTTTGAACCTGTTTATGTCATAATTTTAGTCCAAGAACATTCACAAACACCTGCTATATGAGATAAAATGCATAGAAACTGGGAACAGAGGTGCAAAGCAAGCGCACATTCTGCATACAATCAAGAGGCTTATAGTTTAGCCCAGGGTGGATATCACACTTGTAGATACTTTATTCAGATTATCTTACATATTGCAATGATGATGGTAGGGTGTTAGGAAAGCACAATGGAAGCCTGCTCAACCCTTTCTTGGAGTCAAGGAAAGCTTCCTGGAGAACTCATTTCTATGATTGTAGAGTAACACAGAAACACTGAGCCCCAGGAATAAGGGGAACAGAACCTGCCACCAGAGGGGATTGCCTGAGACTAGAGGTGAAACCGTATGTTTCAAAGATCTGCAAGTCTAGGTTGATGGGGAAATCTTCTCTATTGATGATGACATTGCTCAGGCGGTTGCAGGCAGTGCATAGTGAGAAATGTGGGAGCTCATAAACCAATATTCAGTGGAGGTAGGAAACTGAAGGGAATATCAATAGATGAGGTTTGTAAACTATCTCAGTGTGATGCTATTGTTGGCTTTTGAAAACTAATAATTAATCACACATTCTCTACTTCTTCTGGCAAACTAGCTGTGAGGTAGGCATAAGAGTCAGACAGATAGATATAAAAACATAAGCTATATTTCTGATAGTGTTTGATTCAAGAATGTGATATGACTGTATATGCAGATTGGCTTTCTACTATTTTATTTCCAAGTCTAAGCTTTGGAAGACATACTGAAGAATGAGTGGAGATCCATAGAACCATCACACTAGCTTATTTGTCTGTAGAAGGCAACTATCAGATTACAAATGTGGATATACACATATGTGAAAATATGTAGACAAAATTCTTGAGATAAGCTGTTCTCAAACTGTAAATGAGGAAGGGCCACTTTTTTTTTAATTTTCCAAAACTACAGATTAATGCTTTCATAAAATATATAATTTGAAAAATAAAATTTAAAAATAACTGTAGAACATATCACTCTTATTTCTATTATTATATTCAAAAGACACAAAATATATTATAATAAATATAACCAGAATAAACACAGAAAAAATAAAGACAGAAATTGTACATAATATTTATTGAAAGTATACATGTTGGTGATTAATGTGGAGAACTTACATCATAACATTTTATTTTTTTGTAATTATAAACAAAAGTTATAAATGGATAGTAAAAACCTCATATGTAAATGTGTATACATTTCCTTTTTGAAGCAATACTACATATATCAATTTTAACATTTTAATGTACCAAATGAACTTGCATTTATTTTTAAATATATTTTATTGATTATGCTATTACAGTTGTCCCATTTCCCCCCCTTTATTCTCCTCCACACTGCACCTCCCCACCTGTATCCCCCTCCACCACTTAGTTCATGTCTATGGGTCACACATAGAAGTTCTTCAGTTCTACATCTCTTATACTATTTTTAACCTCCCCCTGTCTATTTTCTACCTACCATTTATGCTTCTTATTCCCTGTACCTTTTCCCCCTTCTCCCCTACCCTTTCCTTGCTGATATCTCTTCATGTGATCTCTATTTCTGTGATTCTGGGGTTTTTTTGTTTAGGTTCAGTTGTTGATACTTGTGAGTGTGTTGCCATCTTATTGTTCATAGTTTTAATCTTCCTTTTTTTCTTAGATAAGTCCCTTTAACATTTCATATAACAAGAATTTGGTGATGATCAACTCCTTTAAGTTGACCTTATCTGGGAAGAATTTTATCTGCCCTTCCATTTTAAATGATAACTTTGCTGGATAGAGTCATCTTGGATGTAGGTCCTTGCCTTTCATGACTTGGAATACTTTTTTCCAGTCCCTTCTTTCCTGTGAGGTTTCTTTTGAGAAACCAGCTGACAGTCTTATGGGAACTCCTTTGTAGGTAACTGTCTCCTTTTTTCTTACTGCTTTTAAGATTCTCTCCTTATTTTTAATCTTGGGTAATGTAATGATGATGTGCCTTGGTGTGTTCCTCCTTGGGTCCAACTTCTTTGGGACTCTTTGAGCTTCCTGGACTTGCATGTGTAGTTCCTGTGCCAGACTGGGGAAGTTTTCCTTCATTATTTTTTCAAATAAGTTTTCAATTTGTTCTCTTTCCTCTTCTTCTTCTGGCACTCCTATGATTCAGATGTTGGAAAGTTTAAAGTTGTCCTGGAGGTTCCTAAGCCTCTCCTCATTTTTTGAATTCTTGTTTCTGCATCCTGTACTTGTTGAATGTTTATTTCTTCCTTTTGTTCCAAATCATTGATTTTAGTCCTGGTTTCCTTCCCATCAATGTTGGTTCTGTGTACATTTTCCTTTATTTTACTTTCCACAGCCTTCCCTTTTTCCTCTATTTTGTGACCATACTCAACCATTTCTGTGAGCATCCTGATTACTAGTGTTTTGAACTCTGCATCTGAGAGGCTGGCTCTCTCTTCATCACTTATATTTTTTCTGGAGCTTTGGTCTGTTCTTTCATTTGGGCCGTGTGTGTGTGTGTGTGTGTGTGTGTGTGTGTGTATTTTTTTTTGTCTGGGCATACCTGTTATGCCGTAAGGGTAGGATCCTTAGGTATTTGCCAGGGCAAGGTCACCCATGTCACTCACTGTGTTGTGGGAGAGGGAACAATGACACTTGTTCAGCTCTCTGCTGGCTTTTAGTCACTTCTAACACTACCTACAATCAAACTGGGTCCTCTGGTGCTGATTCCTGTGTGGGTTGTTTTCTGTACGTTCTAAGACCTTGTGTGTCTCTCCAACAAACTCTCCTGTGAGGCTGGGAATTTCTCCTGCTGGCTCAACTCCCACAAATTTTTTCAGTCAAAGGTTTTGAGGTTTTATTTCCCTTCACTGGAGCCCCAGTGGTCTGTCTGCATCCCCAGTGGTTCCTCCTGGTTTATCCACATGCCAATGTGGGACCTCCTGATCCACCAGCCACTGCCTTGCTGTAAGTCAATTCCACCCAGCTGCCCATCTCTGCCCCTGCTACCAGTCTGGAGGAATGTTTCTTTTTTAATCCTTGGTTTTTGGACTTCCATACAGTTTGGTTTCCTGGCAGTTCTGGTTGTTTTTTGTTTATAAATTTGTTGTGCTTCTTTTGGTTGTGCAAGGAGGCACAGTGTATCTACCTATGCCTCCATCTTGGCTGGAAATCTAACTTGCATCTTTCTTATTAATTTATCTAACAGGTTGAATTGATGAGAATGCTACTTGTACTCAATAATTTATAATTAAATCATCTTTGTGCATTTTGTTTGGTTAGGTTTTGCTTTTTTAGTGTGAGTGGTAGAGAAATCTACTCACAAAAGCTCTATTAATAGAAAAGTAAGAAATAATTTTAAAATAATTTCATTATTTTAAGAATATTTATTTTATTTTTTATTTAAAATTAGGCAAACAGTGTTATATTTTATCATTTATGTTCAGTGATTCATTAGTAGACAGTTCCAACAATTTTTTTATAGATAAAATGATATTTCTAAAAAAGAAATAGAGTCTAAATCTTTGAATTTCTATTTGTGAATTTTGTTTTGATGGAAAATAAAATTCAAAACATTCTATTAAATTTGTAAGGTGTTCAATGATAACTTTTTGTAGGTACATAATATATAGCTCATCACTTATTTTATTAAAATTTTTGTTATTTTATGAAATGTAATATTCTGTAGAAAGCATGATCTTCCAAACTTATAACTTCTATATTTACCTCTAAAACTTTTCTGATTGAAAAATATTGCATGAAGGTATTAAGAATAAAAAGAATACCAAATATAGTCAAATAAGAAAGTCTCACTGTCCAATTTACACCTTAAGAAGTAGAATCAGAAATGTTATTTTCCAGAAGCACTGAAAGTTCATCCCATAATTTAAACATCTTAGTAAATCTTTTCCCCACAATAATCACCATTCTTCATTAGGCAGTTGCTTGTTTTTGATCAGCTCTCATTCTATCACACAATAAAGAGAATAATCAAATTTAACCCATAAATTTTTATAACTCCCCATTCATACTATAGCACTAAACACATTATTTAATTTAGCTGACTTGTGTTTTTCATTGCAAATCTTTTGCTTAACATTTTGATGTAAGCTCCTTTGTCTTGGTAGCTACTGCAGTGTTTATCTGTACCTATCACAATTCCATCAGAACACAGTTTTATACCAAACTTAAATCCTAAACTACATTTGTTAATATAACATCCTTCATAGTTTTATATACAGTTCAGAGATAACTGGGTTTGTCTGTAAATGTATTGAAAGAATAATTCTTCCTTCACATCATTGTCATGCTGAAATTGCATGTACAATAAAATAATTATCATGCTAGCAATATCTGTGCATTCATCAAGATTCAATGAAAAATACTTTTCTAGCTTTATTTGTTTATTTGTTCTGTGAATTGGACTTCCATATCATTAATGTGTTCCTACATGTGCACAGTTATGTTATTAGAAAATGGCAGCTTGCTTAGGGCAGGTACCCCACAGAAAGTAGAGCAGGTTGGCTTCCTTGCTCAAAACTGTCAGGAATAAAGCATCACATTTGCACGGTGAACTTGTTGCTTGTGGTCTCTGGGCCATATCTCAATAACTGCTTTTGCACTCTTTAGGTTATACTATATACAAACACACACACACATGCACACACACACACACACACACTCCATAAGGAAAAGACCCAATGTGAGAAGGGGTTATTGGAATACCCTAGAATATTAAATACACATGATTATAGTAGCATAATAACTTTTTTGTAAATTGTTAATTCATTTTGTGACCTCCAATTTTATTAAAATTAGGTCTCAAAACAAATATGAACCGTGGATGACATACCGTGAAACATGCCATTATCACATTCTGTTATGTACTTCTAAGTGAAAAAGAGTTCATTATTTTTTGAGAAAAGGATGATTTTGTGAAACTTATATTTACTATGAGGGCTCAATATCTACCTTACATGGGTCCAGTAAATATCTCAGATAGCCAGGGTTTGTCCTGAAGCTGACTCTTTCCAAGACGTACTGCCTAAAATAAGATTGTGTTAATTCTCCTGGGCTCAAGGCACCTGCTAGGTGCTTTATGTATGTTACTATAATCTTCACAACCTTTTGGGGAAGATACACTAATCATCATCATATAAAAGGGAAAAAAAATTGAAGTTACAAGAGTTAAGACACTTGCTCAAGGATATGCAGTAGAAGAGCCTTATTCAAACCCAGTTCTGCCTAACTCAAAAACCCAGGCTATTTCCATCGAGTTAGTTGCTTTGTTTCTTTGTAAAGCTAAGGGGGAAGAAACAATACTAAGTAATGATGACCATTTCTAGATGGCAACTAGCTTTACCCTTACAGTGAAGCATGTCTCTATCTGAATGTGCTGTTGTCACATCAGTGGTTCTGCAGAGACCTCTCTGTTTCAGTCTCTGCCTCTTCCCAGGTCTTGAGTGTGCCAGTCATATAAACCTGGGGATCAGGAGAGTCATCAGGGGTGACCACATACATCTGCTAATTCCTCATTAACAGTTCACACCTGCCACTAGCAGGTCCTCAATTCCTCCAGGGACTTAGGGTCCATGCCCTCCTGAGAGACTCAGTGAAGAGAGACCCATAAATCTTTATTAACCATACCCACTCTCTCTGGCTTAACACAGGAGCACCTTTGGATCTCTTAGGTCTCAAGTGCAGTGACTGCTGAATGGACAAGCAGAAGTGGCAGAGACTGAAGCAGCAGAGGGTAGATAGGTAGACCCTCTACCCACCTAGCAAGGGTAGGTAGAGTCTGGATGCCCATTCCTCATCTTTAATCCCATCTCCACAGTATCGAGGTGAGAGACTCCTGTCTCATCAGCAGGAATTCATCAGCCCAGATCAGTCACACTCAAGACAAACTTTGGAAATCCTGAAAATCCCTTCCCCATTTCATACATGAATTTATTTCATATTGAGCCAAACACTGAAAGTCTTTCTAAAAATGCCCATTCTCAAGGATATGCTCCAGGAAGCCTTCTGGTCCTGATGGAAATGAGTTGTTCAGATTTATTGTTAGAAAGCAACTTTGGGGTGCAAAAAAAACCAGTGTGGTTGTTAACTTTGAGAATTGGGGCTAAAATGTGTCTCCACTTCCTTTCCATCTCGCCGTTCCTGGGTCAGAACAATGTGGAATTTTGTGTATTGGGAACAGGGAAAAGAAGACAGTGCTACCAAATTCCCCATTTTATTTAGAAACAGTCTTGTGCTCAACCTACTTTTCTTGGGTCTATTGGCAAAGGAAGCTTTTTCTTTGATTTTATCAGATCAACTCTGAACCTTTCAGCCTGCTTTTAGTTATTGCTTTTTGAAACCCAAGACCATTCTGCTTTCAAATTACTTTAGCACAGTCCCCAACTCATCTTAATTTTTAAGATATAATAAAGGTTTTTTTATCAGATTATGAAATTGAGAATTAAGAATTTAGTGGCAAATGATGGGGTTCCAGGAGTAATAAAAGTGCTAAGGATAGTAATAACAATACTGTTTAACATGTTAGATATTTACTGTGTTTCAGGCACTGTTGTACCTTACATAATTGCTTTACATCCTTTATTTATTTATCTTTTCAATATTCCTGTAAAGTAGGCATGTTTATTATTATCCTGACTTCAGCGATAAGGAAATTGAGGCGTAGAGAAACTGAGTAGCTTGTCCAAAGTCACAGTTTGTATGTAGCGGAAGCAGGATTCAACCTTGATAATTTGGTTTCAGAGCCCACTCTGGATTTTACCCACTGTGCTTAAGTGGGAGTAAACAGCAGCAAGAAAAATGTAACCTTGAACCAAATTTCCCTCTCATGCCTACCTCCAAAATTAATGTGGGGATCACATGTTCTGTTTGAAGCAAGGTTCAAAGTCACCCCAAGTAATATAACAAACCAAGACAGCTGTCTGAGTTCAATTAGTGATCTCTTTTCACTATGCCTTCTTTTTCCCATAATGTATCCAGATACATTTAATATGTTCTTTGATGTTCTACTCCTTCATAGAGGACAAGGAATACCTTGTCCCTTAGCTTCCGTAGGCAGGACACAGTATGTGAGCCACTCTGAGCGGAATAGCTCTCAGGAGCCAGAAGCCCTCTGAGAAAGATCAACAGAAAAAGAAGAGGGAGGGGATGAACTCTGGCTTGTTACCCCATGGAGAAGAGGTGGAAGATGGTGGGAGACAAGTCACAGTCTGGCTGGTCCATGCAGGTCTGTGTACCACCAGCAGCCCCACAGTCTCATTCCAGAAAGAAGAATTGTGAATGGAGTCAGAATGAGGACTCTCTCAGAGTGGGAGTGGAAACCCAGAGCTGCCAAATCTGTGTGAGTGGTAAAGGCAGCTTCTTCCAATGAGAAAATTATTGTCAATTGAGGAACAAGGCAAAAATTGTGGGACAGGATATAGTCCTGGAATGGGATCCAGGAGATCTCGTTCCTGGTCCCAGCTCTGTGTGACCCAATCTGTTCTATACATCAGGTTCCCCATCATAGCCAGGGGCATATGAGAGTGTCACAACTTTCAAGTGCATCACCATCAAGGGGAAGCCCCAGGACTCTAAACAACAGGTCAGAGACAGTCCTGTGCCTGGGAGCTCAGAGACAGTAGAGAACCTATTTCACTCCTCCCTCCAAGTATCCTTTGCTGAACTTCTGACCTACAGAGGGAGCTGAGTGGTGGTGTTGGGCCTGGAGATGAGGTGAGGGACTGGACAGGCAAGGAGAGCAGAACAGGCAGGTGGACAATGAGAAGGGTGCAGCTGCACCTACAGACAACCAAACACAGAACAGGCTGAGGCTGGGCAGTGAGTCCAGGCTTCTTTCCCTTCCCTGTCATTTAGCCTAGGGGAAGAAATGAAGGGGCAGAAGTGTGGACTATGTACACAGGGGAAACAGAGAGTTGTCTCTGGAATTTTGTCAAGGGGAAGTATGCTAGTAGGTCCCACACCCTGAGTGCAGGACTTTCTTACTGGGCCCCTGCCTAAGTACAGTTGTTCTTACCCTGTGGTTTTAAGAGAGATGTTCTCAGGGCCTGATGGATTCGACATATCCTCTTTCTTTTGTAAAGGCTGGGCCTTCCTTGTTGGTCCTGGCAGAATGTTCCCACGGTTCAGAGAATCCCTCAAGTGTTCCCATTGTGAGAGAGGCCCCATGACTCAGTGAAACCTCATCCTTCAGAAGGAGGCTCTGGTTTCTAAACCAACAAGACTTCCATATAGAAAATTCTAGCCTGGTTTATTACCTGACCCAACTTGCAAGAGTCAAAGTGTGGGGATGTGAGAGAAGGCCCAGGAGGCAATGCCGACAGGGGGCCAGAGCACACACACAAGCTTGAGAGCTTCACCCAGGACCAGAGACCCTTTTCTCTGCTCACCTGCCCCAGGTTCCTCCGTCCCCAGAAATAGGTTAAATATCAGATGCTATACTTTATAAAGTTCAAAGACATAACTGTGGCATTTAGGTGGAGCATGGAAAGCCTTCTAGGCTGTTTTTTAATTACTTAAACCCTGGTAAGTAAAGTCCTGCTACCTCCACCATTCTATCCTGACCACCAACTGCACTATTACTGTGGCATCTGACCCCAGTTGCTCCTACTACAGCCTTACCCGGAGGCTCTGCTGTGCCCTCAGTGGGATCAGAACTTCCCCCGACTGCATTCTGTATAATGCAAGGGCTTCCCCATGGACAAAGGACAGAAGAAAAAGTACCACAAAACTGAGTCAGGACATGAATGTCTATACTGGTCAATGGAGGGATTAAGGTTTGTGACCCAGGTGCATAGAGCTACAGTGTATTGAAGTTGAAGGAAAGGATGTCAGAGGACATGGGCAGCTGGGAAAAAGTAGTGGACAGTCTGGGAGGACTGTAATGTTTCCAAGAGTGGATCTGAGTTAATAAAGTGGCTTTTGGAAAAGGATCTTAGGAGAGGGGATTTGTCTGAGCAGTTGTTCTGTCAGTAAGTGGAGTAGAAAATAGTCATTGCATACTTCCTTCTTCTGCCTTACCTGTCCCCTAGTATAGTGGGAGCACAGAGGCTGTATGGCAGTTAGAGGGATTAGGCTTAGATAACACAACGGATGTCATCTGGGACAGGGCATCAGGAAAAGCACACTTCAATGTCCCCATGAGCCTGAGCTGAGGAGGAGACATCCAGAGAAGATTGTCAGAAGATCATGGTCTTTATCCAAATAGTGTTGATACAAGTCCTGGTTCTGTTTCTCAGATGTATGATCTGGAGTATGTCTGTTAATCTCCTGATCTACCCTATGGGCATATTAGCAAACCCACAGACTGTTAGGAAATCTGTAGGCAAGGCCCTGACCAGGAAGCTCATTTGGTTGGTGTGTTGTCCTGATATGCTGAGGTTGTGGGTTCGATCTCTAGTCAGGACACTTACAAGAATCAACCAACAAATGCATAAGTTAGTAGAACAACAAATCAATGTTTCTCTCTTTCTCTGTCCCCCTTCTCTCTTCCTCTCTCTCTCCCTCTCTTTCTCTCTCTCTCAAAAGAAGAGAGAAAATCTATAGGTCAGCATATTCCAAATTCTTAAAACAGCATGTAGCACAAGGCTGGCTCTCAGTAAATACTGTAGTGTCCTAAGCCCTGATCCCCATCTCCATCTACCTAAAATCTTTGTAGAACTGTTGATTGCCTCTCACAGGCTCAATGTACACCCTGCAAGGACAGAGCCAGGTGGAACCAGGAGATGGAGCTGGATCCCACATTGCCAGTTTTCAACTAGATTATGCTCATCTCTGGGCCTGGGCCCTTTGTCTTGCGGGGAATACCAGGACTGCAGGCCTTGGATGCCTGGCTTTCCATGCCTGTGTGCCTGCTGTACATGGTGGCTATGGCAGGGAATGCCCTTCTATGGGGGGTGGTGGCAGTTGACAAGACACTCCAGGCACCCATGTAGTAGCTGCTGGGGCTTCTGGCAGCCATGGACTAGGTTCTGGCCACATCCACAGTGCCCCAAACCCTGGTTGTGCTCTGGGGTCTGTCAGATGAAATCTCCTTTGGGATCTGTCTAGCTTAGCCCTTTGTTGTCCAAGTGAGTCCTCATGGCTGCTCAATGTGGCTATGGACTGCTATGTGGCCATCTACCAGCTTCTACGTTATGTTTATTGCTGACCCAGCATGTGGTAAGCTTAGTGGCTGTAGCTGCTGTGACCTATGGTGCCTGCATGATGGTACCCCTTACAGTCCTGCTCCAGAGACTGCCCTGTTTTGGACAACAGGTACTGCCCCACACCTACTGTGAGCACATGAGTGTGGGTTGGCTGGCCTGTGGTGACACACATCCAAACATCTGGTACAGACTCATCACACATTGCTCTGTCCAGCACTGGACCTAGGGTTTATAGATGCTTGCTTGTTCTCCATGTTGTTTGTTGCCTGCCATTCCATGGTGCCCCCCAAAAGCCCTAGGTACCAGCAGGGCCCATGCCAGTGTCAGCACTCTTTTTACACACCTGCCCTCTGCTCCTTCCTGGCTTACTGTTTTGGCTGCCACACAGTGCCCTGCCACATCCATATCTACTGGCTAACTTCTATGTGGTGGTGCCACCTGCCTTTAATGTCTGAATTTGGGGGTACAGTGAGAAGTAATAAAGGATACATACAATGGAGCTACAAAGACCAAATTCCTCATTGGAAAAATGCAGGGGCGGGTGGTGAGAAACTCACGCTTCATAGAAAATCTTATATCCAGCTTGGCATTTGGGTGAGTGTGAGACTCACCACTGCCCGAGAAGTACTCAAGAGGTGTAGCAGCACCAGGGACACAGAACTATGATTCTCTATCCAGGACTCAGGACCCAATCTCTTCTTTTAATGTAGGGAGTCCAGTTGAAAGCCCAGAAGACTGGAGGTTCAATAGGCTCCTGTGACTGGTTAGAAGATATTGGGAGGGAACTTTCCTGAAGGACAGACAATGGAGGCTGTTAATATCAGGAGCTTGAACTGGGGGCTGCATTTGAATAGTGGGGAGGGATAGAAATGTTTAGAAAGCCAATAACAGTGGAGGAGACTAATTTCTAGGGGTAAGGCAGGGCACATAACAGAGTAGACAAGTATGGTGTTGCTGAAGCAAACCCCCTAGATATACATCTTGGCCCTCATCCAAAGGCACATGGTTAAGTTAATGGCTCTGTCCTTGGGAAGAAGCAGGTAAGGTTGCATTTCCTTCTAGAATATTTCTGGCCTCAAAGCTGAGGGATACACCATAATCCCTCCTGAAAAGGACCCATCTGAAGGCCCCCACAGAATGTATCAGGTTTGCCTTAATCTGTTTGGACAAGGGGACCCAGCAGAATGAGGGCAGATCTCAGCTTGGAGATGGATGAAAAAGACCCTGTTTGTAGTGAGAAACTCATTTCCACCCCATATCTGCAGGTACCAGTGTGTCGCAACCCTTCCCTCCCACCCCTTATCCCCATACCGTCTCCACAGCCTCTCCCACCCTCAGTTCATTCAGATGTCGAAATCTGTGCCCCTCCTGGTGAGACTATTCACTTGGACCAGAGATAAAAGCCTGGGGGAACTCAGAGGTCTTAGTTCATCCTGCAGCTGATGCAAGATGCAATCCATCCCAGCCCTTTTGATTACCCTGCTGCTGCTGTCCCTGGTGCTCCCAGGACAGCCTCAGGTACAGGTGGACAGTGGGGGGATCACAAGCAGGGATGGAGATGATTCTATGCTTTGCATTGGCTTCCCCCACTGCTCAGATCCTTCAAGAACCTCCAGGTTCTGGGAGAGTGAAGGTGGAGATAGATAGATGGAGGAGGAGAGAGTACCCTGCCTGCTCTGATGATCCCTGGGCTTGGGTGGGCACAGGGTGAGGGAGGAAAACAAGGATAAATGTGAATGGGAAGAATTCTGGACTGTTCACCTGCTCTTGATGAACCTTAATTTTAAGCAGAAGTTCACTACCCTTTACCTGTGCTAAGGTGCAGGAACTGAGGGAGGTCAGCCTGGGCTGTTGTATACGTGTGACCTCTGCTCCATTATCCCCCAAAGCTGTACACTAGTGAGCTGGAGTTGCAGCAGGCTGAAGACAAAGCCAGATTAACTACTTGGGCCACAGAAGCTATGTGTGGGACTATGCAGAGAAGTATCAAGGACATATCTTAATTCTTGAAGATTCTGTAGGTGCCACAAGCCTAGTCAACAACTTGGGAAGAAGTCTTCAATCTAAGGCTGGCTTATTCAGCTTCAAAATGGGAGTGGACAGATGGACATAGAGGATAATAATAACTAACAGGCTAATAAGACTCTTAATAACTTAAAGTCTATAATAATTAATAATAACCATAGATTATTAAGAGCCTTTGTAAATTAATCTCTACATGTATTTTTGCTTCTTAAAGTAAAACATAAGTATCCTCACTTACACAAAAGGACACTGGAACACAGAGAGAGTAACTCACCCATTGTTGCAGAGTCAGAAGTAGAACTGAGGCAGTCTGGCTCTGGAATCAGTAGGTCATAAGTTAAGATTATAGGTAAAGGGAATAAGACCCCATATTATGCATCTCTCATTTCTAGAAACTTTCCTCCTCACTCTATTTAGCTGAGGTAAAGCAGCTGCCTGCCACCCTCACCCTGCTGGCCTGCATCACACACCCACCCTGAGACAGCTGGATCTCTGCAGCTCCCTTAGGAGCATGGGCACAGGATTTAGAACAAATCTGGCAGACTGGTCACTTATTAATCATGTGACTCCACAAAATATTATTTTTAAATAGACAGAACCTTTAGTTTTTTCAATTATAAAATGTAGATTACAAGTCCTACCTTGTCATGTTCTTGTGAATGCTGAATACCAGTCCAGACTCTGGTGCCTGATGGTGCTGTTAATATTGATTTTCTTTCTTTGAAAATTTGGGACTCTCTGTACCTACTGTCTTCAAGACAACAAAAAGTTGCGGGGATCCAGTAAATCTCTACAGTGGGGGTACTGCAAGGAACTGCAGCCCCCAAACTAGTCCCCTGACAAAAGGTTACTCTTTGGAGTAGCCTTACTCTGTCTCATAGAGCATCCAGGAAAATCTGCTTCCAGTTATGGGATTTGCAGTCAGATCCAGCCAGTATACAAGGTAGGATGAAGGTGGCCCTATGAACAGGAGCTAGAAGGGGACTGTGGCTTCAGTTCTGAGAAGTCAAGGAAAGGGTCCTCATATTCATGGCTGAAGAGTGCTCATAGTCAAGAACAGCCTGCTGTGCAGAGAGAGAAGGGTCAGTCTCTTCTCTTGCCTCATTGCCAAAAAGCACACTGTGCCCCAACATATGAGCTTAATGTGCCTGTGACTTTGCAGTTGGTAAGAGATGTGCCAGGCTCTGTCGATAAGAATGGCATATGCCATTGTGTGGTTTACCTGCCCAGCAACCTCATCCCCCTGAAGCAGCTGGAACAGCTACTGAATACAGCCCAGGAGCTCATGGGCAAGTATGAACAGGAGCTCTCCAGGGTGAGTACTGGGGCTGGGGCTGGGGTTGGGGCTAGGTCTGGGACAGGAAGTAGCATAAGGATGAGCTCTGGTGGTAAAGAAGGAGCTGATGGAAGCACAGCCCTCATCTTTGAAACGAATCCTTAGTATGAAGGGAAAACTAGGTACTGCTTTGGGGATCCTCCGGGGTACTAGCAGAGAGGCCTATGTAATGGGTATTCCCTACATTTTAATGGGTGAATTAGTGAGTTTGGATTGACTGGGAGCTGGGAAGAGCATAAAAACAAGAAAAGGCTTGGAAATGAGATGACCAGTGCACAGGAGGCAGAAGAGGATTTGAATAGAAGAGTTAAAATAGGGACAATCGATGGAGAGATGTGTGGGCCAGGCTGGTGAACTTGGAATTGGTGCTGTAAGGATGGGTAAATAGAAATGTTGCATTAATAGATGCATCAGTAGAAGTGCGATGGGGGCAGTTGTTTTATGTAATGGTCACTAGTGGAGCTCCTTGGGAAGGCCAATGGGATAGGACCAGACTGGAAGCTGGAAAGAGGTCCATTTATTCCCTTACTAAAACCACTCCAGAGAGTGTGTGGCTCTGAAAAGGAAAGAGCGTCTGGGCAGTTCAAGGGAAAGACTTATCATATTATGCCGTGAATAATACACTTCTTTTTTGCCCAAATTTTTGAGGGAAAAATAAGGATGAACATTATATGTGGGTAGTACTAATTCTATATCTATATACTGTAAAATGAAAGATTTTTCTCCTGAAAGTTTGGGCCAAAAATGTGAGTACATATTTATGTGTGGTAGCATATTATATTTCTTCTGCAGGGAAAAGGATGCTAGTATTCTCAGCTGTGAAATAGGGATAATGTTAACGGTCACCTCAACAGCTTTTAATGGCAGCAAATAAGGTGACAGATATGAGAGCATTTTGTAGGCTATGTGGCATTGTTGGGGGGTCTGTAAATAGATGGGAAAAACCATGGCTACTGAGGTTTGGGGGAACTGATTGTCCATCCTCCCATTCCCAGGTCAGTGAGTATGCACATGCCACTGAAGATCAGGATAACCAGGTCTTGGAAATGAACCACGCCTTGAAGTTCAGGAATCCTACTGCCCTTGCTGCCTCCTATGAGTCCCCAGCCTTCAACCTGTTGCGCCTGGAGCTGGAGGGAGCACAGGAGTTGGCAGCCCAGCTTAAGGCTAAGGGAAGAGTTAGTGCAGCTGGGGACCTTCTCTACCAACTCCAGAGCCAGGTGTGTGGATGAATTTAAGAACTTCTCTCCCTTGCCCTGACTGGTGTGGCTCAGTGGATGGAGTGACAACCTGTGGACCAAAGGGTTGCTGGTTCAATTCCCAGTCAGGAGATATGCCTGGGTTGTGGGCCAGCTCCCCAGTTGGGGGTACATGATAGGCAACCACACATTGATGTTTCTTCCCCTCTCTTTCTCCCTCCATTCCCCTCTCTCTAAAAATAAAATAAATAAGATCTTAAAAAGAAAGAACTTCTCCCTCTTTCTAGCCCCTGTCTCATCTAATTGAAAATTTGAATTTCTAAAATTACTTCTTTCCAGAGAAGAAGACCCTGAGCTGAGAAATGTGGGATCCTGAGTTCAACTCTTAAGAACACTCAGTGACCCACATTCCTGGAATCTCATTTCCATAGGTGGTAAATGCCAGCCTCACACTCAAGCTTCTGGCTGACTCTGACCAGCGCAGCTTCCGTGCTCTCCACCAGGAGGTGAATGTCCTTGAGAGCCGGCTAAGCGAGTGTGAGAGGGAGAAGGAGAAAGAAGAGGCCTCCAGAAAGTCCAGTCCATTCCTGCCCCCAGGTGAGGTCTCATATTAAATTTTCCAAGATATCATCTCCCCAAGGACAGGGTTGGGCATGTAGGGTTGGCTATGGTGTACTGAAGGGTGGGCAGTAAAGATCTTGATGTAGAGTAAGTCTTTTATTCCCTTGTTTGGTGTATCACTAAGGGATGCAGACCTAGAATGGTACACTCTCACACATTGGCATACCCACATACATAGACAAGTAAATACACCCACAGTCAGACATATGCACTAGTCTCTATTCAGGCACAATCACACATGCTTATACATACATTTTTACAGGCACTCAGATGCATGGACATACACTCAAATGCACGTATACTTTCATGTGCTGCTCTCTGTGAGTCATGTGCATCACATCAAGCTCATACCTTGCCTCTCTCTTCTCTAGGCTCTTGTGCCCATGGAGGCCTCCAGAAAGTCAGCAGACCCCTTGTGGTACAGCTCAACTGGAGAGGCTTCTCTTACAAGGCAGGGGCCTGGGGTCGAGACTCAGCCACCAACTCATCCTCTTCCCTCTACTGGGTGGCCCCTCTGCGAACAGATGGAAGGTGAGTCCAGAATGTTTTTTCTTCTGCAGCCAGGTTCATTCCAAATATTCCCTAACCTACCCTGGACAGGTTTCCTGTTAGCCCCATCCCAGCTTCTTCTATTTCTACACCCCTGGGACAATTTAGTCTAGGCCTGACAGGTTACCTCCTGGTGCTCCTCTCATGGGTTCAGGATGGCCCAGATGTCCCTAAGCTTCCTTTACAAATCCACTGTCTGAAATTTCCCATTCCATCTAATCTAGAGCTGGCTCTATTCAAGCCTGATCTCATCTCCAGAACAAATTCTTCTATACCTGGGCCTCAGAATCTTACCTTCTGCTCAGAAAAAATTCAGAGAATAAACTTGGCCGTGCTTGGACACTTGGAGTCAAACAAATCTGAGATTGATTCTCAATGCTGCCACTTAAGCTAAGTGACCTTGTGAATTAACATCTCAGACCCATCTTAGCCAGCTGTAAAATGAGAATATCACATAAGATTATATAGAAAAGTGTAAATGATACAGTAGGTGCAGAGAAAAAATATTTGTTAAAGAATGGCTGAAGGAATCAATGAATAGACAAACGCACTCTTCAATAAACTGGCAGTCTGGCTAGGAAGACAGATGCAACTCCCAGACCAGGCATTTGAAGTGAGTACAGACACAGTGTGATGTAGACTCAATTGAGTAGGAGGTCATGGGAGGAAGGGATGGGTTGAACTAGTCATTGAAGAACCCAGTTGAAACTTTCCTACGAACGATGAGCTCTCTGCTGATAATAATGCTCCCGAATTTCTACAGATATTTTGTAGCACACAAAACACATCTGTAAGCTTTTTCTTTTTAAGCCCTTTCAGAATCTCTGTGGGTAAGGCAAGACTTACTGCCCAATATTAAGAGATGGCAATACATAACAAGTTAGGAATAATTTAAGAGACTTCAAAGTTACCTTCTGAATCCAGCTTCAAAACTCTGTCCTACTACAGGGTATCTGTGCCTCAGTGAATGGACGGCAATGAAGTCTAAGAAAAGATTATCCATAAATAAGAAAAAAAATAGCTATCACTTGCTCATTATTTACTTTGAAGTGAATGCTCTAGTAATTATTTTATTTGCATTATCTTAGTCCTGACAAAGAGGTTTTTTTTTTTTTTTTACAAATTTTACTTATGAGCTGAGTAACCTAGAGCCAATTATTCATCCTTTATTGATCCATTCTCCCAGCCTGTGGGGAGAAAAAAATATATAAAAAAGAACAAATGAAAAGAAAAAAGATAAAAAAAGAAAAAAAGAGATAATGCATATATAGTGCTTATTAGATATCATTGTTGTTGATGTTATTAGCACTACTGATACTATTTTTACAATTATTTATTCTCTCGTAGTATATTGCAAGTAAAAAAGAAAGATTAAAAATCAATTCTGTTTGATTTCAAAGCCCCCACAATTACTAAGAACATCAGCCTGCTCATTTTTTAATAGCACTCTGTTTCCTTGCTTCCTGCTGTCACCTGCTGATTCTGGTGTGGGATTTGGCTTAGGTACTTTGACTACTACCGACTGCACAAGTCCTATGATGACCTGGTACTGCTGAAGAACTATGAGCAGTGGAAGATGGGCTATGGTGATGGCAGTGGTAATACAGTGTACAAGAACTTCATGTACTTTAACTACTATGGCACAGGTGAAATGGCGAAGGTGGACCTTTCTTCCAACAGCCTGGTTCTGCGCCGCCCATTGCCAGGTGCCACCTACAACAACCGCTTCTCCTATGCTGGTGTGTCCTGGAAAGACTTAGATTTTGCTGGTGATGAGAAGGGGCTATGGGTGCTCTATGCTACGGAAGAGAGCAAGGGCAACCTGGTTGTGAGTCACCTCAATCCCAACACCCTAGAAGTGGAGGAAACCTGGCGCACCAGCCAGTACAAGCCAGCTCTGTCAGGGGCTTTCATGGCCTGTGGGGTGCTCTATGCTTTACGTTCTCTGAGTACCCGCCAAGAGGAGATCTTCTATGCTTTTGATACCACCACTGGGCAGGAGCACCATCTCAGCATCTTGCTGGATAAAATGCTAGAAACACTTCAGAGCATCAATTACTGCCCCTCAGATCACAAGCTGTATGTCTACAATGATGGCTACCTGGTCAATTATGACCTCAGCTTCCAGACACTGAAGAGCAGGCTACCAAAGCCACTAGTCAAAAGGTCATCTGGAGCTAAGGCTCCACCCAATGCTGTCAAACTCAACAAGTCCCGCAGGCCTTGAGACCCAATAGTAATAGCATTGGTAGAAGTATGTCCTCTTCTTCACTCCCCAAAATAGCCATTAGCCTTAATGATTGGTTGCATTGATTATATCTAGTAAATTCTTTACAATTAATATCTCAACAAGCACATTAAAGTTCTCTTCAATAATGGTCTAGGTGGATTTTATTGAGGTTTGATTGGGAAATAAAATATGGGCTGGAAAACATTACTGTCTTATTACCAGAATCCTAGAATTGTAGGAACTGGAATTTAAAAAAATTTCATATTTTGTATTTTGAAAACTGTGAATCCAGCTCCTATAATTGTAGGATTATGTGAACTAGGTTTAGAATCATCTCAGGTCTAGAACCTCTGGTTCCAGTGCCACAGATCCAGGGGAGCTGATCATTAGATTGAGATGTGTAAGTTCCCTTCTTATCCGCAACCACCTGTGGAGTACCTGGGAGAATAAAGGGCAGTGTCTTGGTGTGAAAATCAATGTTTCACTGTCCTGAATATATCTCACTTTCAAGTACACTTGGGAGAGAGCTTAGATTTGAGTCATGCTCTAAGAAGTAAACAACTGATAGCTGAGCATGAAGCAGGCCTGACATGGATTGGGGTGGAGGTCCAGACATTCTAATAAAGAATCCTTTAGTGTGATAGCAGGAAGTCTCCTAGACAACTGTCTGTAGTTTCTTTGTTCAACTTCAATACACTGAGAACATATGGGCCTAGAGTCCCTCCTTGACACCTATCTTCATGATGAACTTACCCTCTAGGCAGGAAGATGGAATGTTCAAGGTTTCAGACCCTGAAGTCTTCACAGTCATGCAAATACCAGAATAACCAACACACTGCTTCATTCTTATACTTTCACACATATTCATTCACAAATATATATCCAATTAGACGTGTGCATTCTCGTTTTTGCGTATATAGTATTTCCATCCACACCCAAACATCAACATAGACATAAATATGAATTTTAACCTATTTACTAACAAAAAATTCATCTGTTACCAAAATAAAAATCAACCACCATCCTCCAAATTTGCATGGAACTGAGAACCTGCCATTAGGAATTTCACTCTTAACAACCTTTACTTTCACCTCTTGGTTTACAGACATTTCTTCCTCTTGATGCTTCAACAAAAAGGTAGGCATTTAAGATGAGACTTCAAAGGGCCGAAGTAATTTTAGGACTGTATAAATGTAACTACTGCTTAACTGTTAAGGAGTTGAAATTGCATTCAGCCCTTTGAAGGCAACCACAAGGATGATGTGGCCCCTGGTGAAAAAGAGTTTGACACCCCTGCCCTAGGGGAAGCCTCCATGGCTCGTCCTGTTCCTGCTTCTACCACACAGCAAATTCCACCCACTGCACTCCACCAGTCCCCTGGGAACACTCTCAGTTAAGTCCAGAATCCCAAAATTTAGACACAAGGAAAACATTACCTCCTCTTCCACTTAAGAACTTTGTTCTTGCTCTATTTCCCTTTCTAATTCCCAATTCTTTCCAGATCACTAAAAAAAAAAAGCTATGAGCTTTTCCCTATAAGAGATTCTGTTCTTACCCACATTTATGTACTTTTATCTATGGCTTCAGTAGACCTGCTTTTCTTACTACATGCCTAATATTCATACAAGAAACTTATACATAGCACCACATATCCCACATAACCAATCTGATTTTTAATTTATTTTTTAATAGTTCCATCCTGAGAACTTTGTGTCCAATTTTGTGGATAATTGTCTTATTTTATTTCATTATATAGACCTGGACTCACTAAATATGTCCTCTTTTCCAAGTTAGTCCTGGCAGAGACTGTGAGACCAAAGTTAACATCACAATATCTCTTTTCTGAAGAGATTATGATCCTGGTGGGTGGGGCAGGGGAGGAGCAGCCCTGGGAGGAGTCATCTCTACTTAGCCCACCTTGCACCAAGTATGAATCAATAGCCAAGACAGATCTCGGCTGGGCCACCTTTGGAGAACTGGAGTGAGGGTAAAACTTCGCAAAATACCTGGGTCAAGCCTGGTCACTCATCCTTTTTGGGGCAAAAAGCCTATGACCTGAAAACACAACACCTGAGACAGAGGCCAGTGGTCTCCCCTCACTCCATCTGCCCCAGCTTCCACCTGTTCCCCATTTGCCTTTCTTCCAAGGTCCATGCCGCATGTCATCTCTCGAACATCCAGGATGGCCCGGATTGGGCATCTTTCAGGTCAGCCTGCCAACAAGAACATTTCCTCAAGTATCATTCGAGTGACATTAAAGACACCAGGCAAGCAGGAAGACTTTATGATAGCTGCTGATACCTCAGTGAGGCAGTTCAAGGAGAAGCTATCAGCTCATTTTAAATGCCAAATGGACCAGCTAGTGCTGGTCTTCATGGGCTGCCTTCTCAAAGACCATGACACACTGAGCCAGAGGGGCATCCTGGATGGTCACACCATCCATTTGGTCATCAAGTCTAAACAAGGCTCCAGATCCCTGACCCAATCCTCCCAGAACATGCCAACCAACAAGCTCTGCCACCGGGACAGAAACACCAAAGGAAACAGCAGTGAGGTATTCCAACCTGCTGTTATGAGTCACACTTCAGTGGAATCAGCCCTCTTTGTGGAGCCTGATGCACCCCAGGGGCTTACCCAGGACCTGGAAGTGGGTAGACATGAGTGCATAACACAGATGATGGAAAATTCAAGTGCCCAATTGCTTCTGTCTACCACCGACCTCATGAGACAGTTCATCTCAGAACATCCAGAAATGCAACAATTGATGCAGCAGAATTCAGAAGTCTCACACATCCTTGACAATTCTGAGATCCTATGGCAGACCCTGGAACTGGCCAGGAATCTTGCCTTGATTCAAGAGATCATGCAGATCCATCAACCTGCACAGACTCTTGAGCATCCTATGAACTCACCTTCACAACTGGGTCTAGAGACAATCCCAGGTGGGAACAATGCCTTGGGCCAAAGCTATGCTGATTCCAAAGATCAAATACTGAACAGCTCACAAGATCCCTTTAGGGGCAACCCTTTCACATTTCCTATAGAAGGACAAGTGAAAGAACAAGTCCACTCCTCACCCTCATATCCACCATCATCCCAGGAAAGACTGGACCAGCTCCCTGTAACCCAAGTCATCTATACTAGTTCTTGTGATTTATCTTCAATCACCTCGTCCAGTGCTACCCCCAACAAGATAAGCCATACTTCTAGGGGTAATATTGCTACTAATTCCACCAAGGGCCAGAATCATATCTGTGACATTCAGCAGACAGCTGGGGTACAAGCCTTACCTAGCAGAGAGCTCACACAGCAACTCCAGGCAGAAGACAAAGATGCCACCATCTCTCTAGATAGCTCTGGTCAGAGGTTGGAGGATGACCTCCAACTTTCAGAAGAGCAGACTACTACCTCCCAGATCATAGGAAGCATGATGAAACTGCTTTTGAACAACTCCTACCTGGCAGTTCAGATGATGATGTTCATGAATATGTCCCAGCTGAATGAACAGTGGAGGCAGCAGCTTCTCACCTTCCTGCAGCAGACGCAGCTTTCTGACATTCTTATAGCCCTAGCCAACCCTAAGGCATCTCAAGCAATGTTGCAGATTGAGCATGGTCTACAGCTGCTGACTACTGAGGCTCCTGTTCTTCTGCCCTGGATTGCACCTTATCTCTGGGGCTTGGGTTATCTTCCTGCCCCCAGTTGCAGCTACCCTGACACAGTGCCCAGAGCCTGGGATGTGCCAAATATGGCTGATCCTGAAAGGCCTGAGTGCTGCCATAAATCTGGAGCAAGCCTGTAGAGGCTATAGTCCATAGCTGAAGACCCTTCCCCTCTTCTACAAGCCCCTGAGATTCGTTTCAGCAAGAAAATGAAATCACTTCAGGCCATGGGATTTGAGAACCACCACACCAATCTGCAGGTACTCATTGCTACTGAGGGGGACACCAACGCTGCTATTTGCAAGCTCAGGAGATCCCAAGGATTCTAACTCCCATGTCTGTTTCCTTGTTACCTGCCTATTGACCCATTCGATCACCTCATTTGCCAGCCAGAGAAACCCTGGAGTAGGAGAAAGCAACCAATACTTTCTCTACCAAATAATTGACCATTGGCCATTACTGGGAGATCTGTCAATAAAATGGCTACACCCCACTCACCCCCATCTGAGGTTTGGCTTTGTTTCTTTCACAAAAAATGCAACTATCTGTGTGCAATATCCTAGTCTCACCTACCTATATCCATGAACACATATATACACACACCACATATCTATATTAATATAGAGAATCACAGGTACACACATAGAGCCCAGGCACAGATATAATACCATGATTACATACCCAAGAGCATGCATATGTAGTGTCAGACAGATGTGAAGACATGCACAGGTTCACGTATCTCAGGTCTATATGTATTCACACATATAGACACAAATTCAACACACAGGTATGCACAGCCATATGCTCACATAGATACACACTTCCTAGAGACACATAACAGATCTACATGAAAGGAAGGCAAAACATATACAAGGGAAAAATACTCCAGATGGATTCAGATATTTAGTCATAAAGACCTGATATCTCAAATCCAAATTGTTCAAATTTGAAAGTGGAAAAAGAAAGGGTTGGTGGGTCAGCATGGGAAAAAGACCATTTTAGCCAGGTCTTAATGACTATTTACCCTCTTAGAAGTCTCTTACTAATTGCCATTTTTGCAATCATAGGGCTTTTCTGGCTGTTCCTCTTCTCTATCACAGACAGTTGCTGGCAGGCTTACTCACATCCCATCTATAAAATGTGCAGGCCTCCTTGGGGCATGATACTTTTCAGTAATATTATCCTTCAGCATATCTAGTGTTTGCAGCTCTTATTATCTATGGGTAGCCAAAATCTCATCACCTTTTTTTTCCTTTCTCTCCAAGAGTATCTCAGCCAATTGGTATGAAAACTACTGTAGTTCAACTACTCAGTTATTAAATCATTTAAGAAGCTCTTGACATAACTTAATAAGTTGTGTTGTTTCAGGCATTGAAGAAATAGCAGTGATAAAACAAAGACTCATTATTTATGGAATTTACTTTCTTTCATGGTGCTACAGTATTCACCTTATGGACATGTTAGGTGGTTATACATGCTATGAAGGAAAATGAAGCAGATTAAGTTGTTCTAAATAAGGAATAATCAGGACAGGCCTCTCTGAAAAGGTGACAGTTGAGCAGAAACCAAAAGGAATTTGAGATTTAAACATGTCTCCTAGGACATTTCCTGGGAGAATTATGTTCCAGGCAGAGAAGGCTGCATAATAAAAGTGAAAGACATCAGGTAGGAGTTTTATTTCTTTGAAGAATAACAAAGAGATGATGTAGCTGGAGTGAACAAGAAAATGGGGATAAAAAGAGATCAGGAAATCATGAAGAGATTTGTAGGTCTGGTGAGGAATTTGTATTTTACTATGAAAATCCCTGTTGGACTTTGAGAAAAGGATTAAAATTTTTTAAAATTTATCAGCCTAGCTGTTGAGTATGGAATAGACTGTGGTAAAGGAAAAGTTGGAAGCAGTAAAACTAGTAGATGTTTTTGTAACATAACAGGTAGAAGATGGTAGTGTCTGTGACTAGGGCGGGATCAGTGGAGGGAGTGAGAAGTATTCTGATTCTGGACTGCAAAGGAGATCCACAGAGATGTCGGTGCTTCTTGTAGACCTCCACCTCTCCAGCCTTGACATCTTCATCAGTAAGAGTGAAGGACAGGTCCACAAAGATCCAGGTGTGTCTAGCAAACCCGCTGCCGAAAACACCCATTCCACCATTGCCACTTACCAAAAAGGTATGTCTCAAGAAAGGAATTATAGCCAAAAATGATGCTATATCTCCCCAATAAAACATCTCTACTAATCTAATTAACCCTTTACTTTAGTTTCCTCAGTTTACAAAAAAAGCCTAAGCTCTCCAGGTCATCTTTCTAATTATCATCCCAATATACTTGAGCACCTCTCAACTGATTCAATATTCCACTTATCAATTCTCCAAATCTTTCCATCCCACCAGTTAGAACTCATACTTTAGCAACAGCAGAACCCTTATACCTACAACTTCCCAAATGTTCCCTCAACCTTCTTTGTTGTAACTTAATTCTGGTTGTCCATTCAGGACACTGCTTCTCCAGCAGTGCCTGTTACTTGTTGCATTCCCTGCGGACTTAGAAGAAGGGGTCAGTGTTCTCCCTGTACCTTCTTTTGCAATTTAACCACAATTATATACCTCCAACATTACTCCATATCTATCAGTATAATCATTCTGGCATAGCACTCACCTAGCAAACTCATAATGGTCTATCCAACTCTGCCTGCTATCTCTGTAGGCAGAAAAAAGCAGACAGCATTGATGACTAATCTCATCTAAATTTATTACCAAAAAGCATTATTGGTCTGTTAGTGATCCTCCTACATTTTCCTATTCCAATATTTCTCAACAGAATCTGCGTTAAAATAACCTGAAGAGTGTGTAAAACACGAATTTCTGAGCTCCATTCCAAGAGGGTCTGATTCAGTAGGTTTAGAGTGGAGCCCCAGGTGTTGCTGATGCTGCTGGTCTGGGGAACCAAACTAGGAGATACAATGCCTGAGTCAATTCACTATCTTATTTTTTTTGAGATGATCATTTTATATATTTTCAGCTCTTCTTAAACTTTCACCATCCTCATTTCTATTTTCAATTACAGCTGATGGTTTGATTATTTCAACAAGACAAAAGTGATCACAAGTGATGTATACCTGTGTCCACTACTAAATCAGCATTCGTGCTCGTACACTCTGCCCTCCAACCTGTTGTACTGAGTAACCTGTCCATGCTCCTAAATCAAACTCTCTACTAATATATCTTCACAAACTTTTACTCTTGACATTGTTTTCTCTTTCTAATGCATCTTTTTTTTTCTCATTGGATTCTTCCCGTCAGAATAAAACTATGATGTAATATTCTCATTTTAAGAAAAAATAAAAATGAAAGAAGTCTTTATCCTTTAAGAAAGCATTCCCATACAGTCACCATCCTTTCTTCTCATTTAAAGTACTCTTATTGGATCCACTATTTTTCCAGTCCACTTGCTTTTAAATTCACTCCATCAGGTTTTCTGCCCCCACAACTTTTCTAAAACTTGTTTCATCATGGTCCTAATTCTCTCTTGTCAAATCCAGTATCAATTCTCAGTTCTCATCCTACTGACCTTCCAGCATTATTCGACACATTTGGTTACTTTCTCCTCCTGGGAACTCTTCATCTTCTTTCTCTTTCTTTGCTTTTTTGACTTAATGTTTTATTTTTCTAAATATTCTTTGCTGAATTCATCTAATCTCCCAGACTTCTAAATATTGTAGGGCTCTATTGCTCAGTCTTTGTACCTCTATTCTTTTCCTATATTCACTAGGCTCATGATATTGAATTACCCTCCTACATTTCCATTTTGATATAAAATAGACATTTCAAGTATAAGTACAACTGACCTGTTTTTTTTTTTGTATAACTAAATTCCCTCTTTTACTCTAATGTCAATAAATAGCCAATCTATTCTTTGAGTTCTTCTGAATAATAATAATAATAATAATAATAACAATAATTTATCTTTATTTAGAGAGAGGAAAAGGGAGGGAGAGAGAAAGAGAAACATCACATGAGATAAAAACATCAATTGGTTGCCTTTGGTACTTGCCCTGACCAGGGACTCAACCAGCAACCCATGCATATGTTTTGACTGGGAATTGACCTGGTGACTTTTTGGTTTGTGGGACAATGACCAACCAAGTGAGCCACACCAGCCAGGGCAAATATATATATATATTTAAGTTAAAAAATTATGTCACCCTCTACCTCTCTCATAGTCTAGCTTCTTTCTGCCCATCAGAAAGTCAACAGTTTGAAAATATGTAAAGGATTTATGACTAATGTTGAATCAGAGAAAAGACAAGAACATAAGATACCAAGAAGAAGACGGTTCACTGAGGAGTACCTGAATTTGATTCTTAATGGGGACACAAAACATTAAGGGTCTTTCTTAGTTCTTCAATCTAAGTGATTCTCCACATACCCCATAACAGGGCTTGTGGAAGCAGGATTATTGGACTCAGAAGGAGGGTCAGCCAAGGCCCCTTACTATGAAAAAGGCAAATGAGATGAATAAAGTGGAAAAGTTAAAGGTTATTGGAAATTGAGCTCCCAGGGATCCAGAGTACCTTAGAGAAACCTCAAGAATCCATTGTATGAGGCTGTGATGTCATTGGTGAGGTCACAGAGGCGACCTGACGGGGGGGGGGGGTTCCAGCCCAGAGAGCTTCAGGGGTGTCTGTTCAGCAAGATGAGGGTGATTTGGAGCCCTGTATAAGAGAAAGGACAGGGTCACAGCTGTTTGGTATGTATTCCCCAAACTGGGTCATTCTTCTTTCTATAACATCTTTACTCATCAACTGTAGACCTCTTCCCCAGGGCCTCAGGTGTTCCTTCCCTGGCCTCAACATCTATCAAAACCATAATCCTCTTATAGCATCCTATCCCAGGGACTCATTGCCCCTTCTTTGTGGATCCATCTGTTTCCCCACCTTGAGATCCCAGGCCCTCTTTCTGCTCACCTTTCCTACTTTCACCATTGCCCCAAAGGATGATCTTTGTCTCCCATTCACCCCCCAGCTGTGTCCCCACATACCTGGGCCTCCCTACTGCCTACCATGGCCAAAAGCGGAGAGGCCCTGCCACAGGGCAGCCCAGCACCAGTCCAGGATCCTCACCTCATCAAGGTGACAGTGAAGACACCGAAGGACAAAGAGGATTTCTCAGTTACAGACACTTGCACCATCCAGCAGCTAAAGGAAGAAATATCTCAGCGCTTTAAGGCTCACCCTGATCAACTGGTCCTAATCTTTGCTGGCAAAATCCTCAAGGACCCTGACTCTCTTGCACAGTGTGGAGTGCGAGATGGACTCACTGTCCACCTGGTCATCAAGATGCAGCATCGTACCATGGGCACCAAGTCCTCAGCTGCCTCAGTCCCTACCCCAACCCCTGGAGCATTCCCTCAGCCAAGCTCCATTTACCCAGCAGGTGGGCCATCCACCTTTAGCTTAGGTGTCCTCACAGGCTTCAGTGGGCTGGGCCTGACTTCTGGAAGTTTCCCTGACCAGCCAAGCTCACTGATGTGGCAGCATGTATCTGTGCCTGAGTTTGTGGCTCAGATCGTTGATGAGCCTTTTGTCCAAGGTCTGCTGTCCAACACAAGTCTGGTGCGCCAGCTGGTTCTTGACAACCCCCATATGCAGCAGCTGATCCAGCACAATCCTGAAATTGGGCATATTCTCAACAACCCTGAAATCATGCGGCAGACACTGGAGTTTCTACGCAACCCTGCCATGATGCAAGAGATGATGCGTAGCCAGGACCGGGCACTCAGTAACCTGGAGAGCATTCCTGGTGGCTACAATGTGCTTCGGGCCATGTACACAGATATTATGGACCCGATGCTCAATGCAGTACAGGAGCAGTTTGGTGGCAACCCTTTTGCTGCTACCACTACTGCTAATGCTACTACTAACAGCAGCCAACCTTCCAGGATGGAGAACTGTGACCCTCTTCCCAATCCCTGGGCTTCCACATATGTTGGCTCAAGTGGCAGGCAAAGCAGGTGGCCTGGGGACCAGGACATATCTGAAATTAGAAATAGGGTTCCCAACATTCTGGGTAGTATGGGGTTCTATGACTATCTCCAGCAATTACATGAGACTACCCAGTCCCTGGGAACCTACCTACTAGGGGCAGCCTCCACCCTCAACCCAAGCCAAGAAGCACCACCACCAGGAAACCAAGTTCCCCCAACTACGCCTGCACCCCAGAAACTTGAGTCAGACCAGTCACTCCCCAAGGAGTCAGTGGCAATCAAAGGCAATCCCTCTTGCCCAGTGTTCCTGAGATATTCCTTAGAAAATAGTCCTAGACAAAACAGAAGCCAAGATCGTACAGGGAATGGCTCCACTGGTCACAGCAGCAGCATGCCTGATCTTATCTCAGGGCTAGGAGGCACTGCCAATAGGGCCCCATTTGTTCCTTCAACACCTTCCTCCATGGTGGCTACCCCTGGAATCCCTGAGCATGCCTGGCTACCACCACCAACATATCCTAGATCTACGTGGCCAGCCAGCATGAATCAGGTCCCACAGTTGCAGGATGAGATCCGTTGGCAGCTGCCCCTTTTACTACACCTTCAGGCATCCATGGCAAACCCTCGTGCCATGCATGCCCTGCTGCAGATTGAGCAGGGTTTGCAGGTCCTGGCGACTGAAGCACCTCACCTCCTACTCTGGTTCATGCCTTGCCTAGCAGGACTGGGAAATATGGCAGGAGGTGCAGAGCCTAGAGAGGGGACCCTTATGCCTGAGGCGCCCCCTGCAGCCCCAGCTCCTGAGGTTCTCCCAGCACAGGGCTCTGTGGAACTAGGCCTTCATTCCACTCCCTTCCTCCAGATACTGCAAGCCTTAGCCAATGCCAATTCTCAGCAGCTGCAGCCTGAGAATCATTTCCGCGTGCAGCTAGAACAACTGCGAGCCATGGGGTTTCTGAATCCCGAAGCCAACCTCCAGGCCCTCATTGCCACAGGGGGTGATGTGGATGCTGCAGTGGAGAAGCTGAAGCAGTTGTAGGAGCCCAAGTTATTCAGACTGTATCTTTCCCTCTGTGCCCTTTCCCCCATATCCCACTGCACAGCTCTACCATTCTTGGATGCAGCTGCACTATGAACCAAATTTACTATGATGCCCTTTACTGTGGAGACAATGTCATTCCAGAGTCAGTGAGAAAGAATGAGGGCCAGAAACAGGGTGGGATGCTGTGAGTTACCCAACCACCCCTGCCATTGTACCATCGTGGGGCCCTAGTCTGAGCTCTGCATATGCTTGTCTTGAGATGCAATTACATCCAATCTCTAGTGTCACCTGCTGCCTGAGTCTGATTCTTTGTGGGCTCCGAGGGAAGGGGAACACATGGGAGAAGAGGTGGTATGAAAGGAGCTATATCTGCTTGGATGGGAGGGCTTGAGGGAAAACTGGAAGGTTTAAAGGTAGAAGATTCAGAGGCATGGAGACCAGAGCGGGGCAAGCTGAGGCCGTTTTCCTTGTGTCTTTTCAAATGTCCCCCAGATTTTGTGTCCTTTAGGAGTTGCCGCCACGTACTCCATTCTCTGGTGTTTCTACCACGAGCCTGACTGAAGAGTGAAAGTGGGCAGTTTCTCATTTTTATTTTCCCTGAAGACTCTCCCACAGGTGGCTCTCTTTTTCTGGCTTCGATGCTGATCCCTGAGTGGATAGAGATAGAACAGGACTCTACAATTTTCTTACTAACCAGGTTTACAAAGTTTCTCTGGACACCAGATTCAGAGAGTTTTCATTGACCCAGACTCTTTGTGCCCTGTATTTCTTGCAACTGCTAGGTCTGAAATTGTCTGCCCTGGATTCAGCATTCACTATTAGGAATTCAATGTGAGTTAAACAGATGTGACCCTGGCCTCATCTGGTAGCAAGAACTGTTCGTACTGTATTTGAAAAGTGCTCATTTATAATTACAAACTATGAAAAATGCTGTGAAGACAAAAGAGGGGAGTGTGAAATAGCTTAACAGGTTTGATCTAGTCTGGGAAGACAAGGAAGACTGCTGTGAGTATGTACTTTAAGCTAATATCTGCAAAGTAAGAATGCAGTAGGCAAAGACTTGAGAGGGGCAGGAAGAATATTCCGGCAGAAGGGCCATTACATACAAAGGCACTGAGGTGAGGCATGTGTCACACATGGGTAGTGCCCTCAGAATATTGGACTAAATTTTACTTTGCACTCAGGACTGCTTCCTGTTTCCTGTGTACTTCTAGAATGAATGTGTTACAATTCACAAACCAAGTGAGTGAACTATGCCTTCCAGCCCCCCGAAAATGTGCCCATTGGTTCACACTGGTAAGCACACTATAGAAAAATGTACCAACATAGTGCATATTCACAGGTAAATACACTTTCACATCTGCACGATTTATGTCCACATGTATAAGCACAAACACACAACACAATCTGTTAGAGTTTTACCACAGAAATGGATTATAAACATTTTTTAAAAGTATGCTACATTCCTGTGAAAGAAAGAAAAGTGTCTTTGGTAGAGGAAACCACTGTGGTACAAGTGGCCATGAAGTATGTTTAAATGTCACTCACTCAGTGTTGGAGTTCCTTTCAGGGACTGGGAGAAACAGATCCTCTTCCTGGAAGCCAGGATACTTGGACCAAAATATATATTTTAGCTGCTTGTAGGTAGTTTAGAGATAAAAACAGCCTTTGGGGACAACTTTTGCCTATTGTTCTAGGGTTCAATCTTTGGGCAGAGCACCAGATTTGAAAGCCCCCTTTACCTTCCACTTCACTACCTGTATCAGTGGGGGGACCTCTTGTTCAGATCAAGGGAACTATAGTTATTGATACTGTTAGGGAAAATAAAGATAAAAACCTCACCTCTCTGTTTTCTGAAACTAACAAAGCAAGTGCTTTGGGCTGTCTCTGCCTGGGGAAGATGTACATATACAATCTCTAATTTCCATCCTGGGAAGACCAGGTAGGTATAAGAGAAAAACAAAACAAAACAGGGAAAGCAATGTCACTGCTTTCATCTGTCATATATGGCAAAGGGAAGCATGAAGGCTCAAGTGAAGGAAAGCCAGCTCACCAGGGCAGACAGCAGGTGGGAGTCTGCATCTGAAAGTCCTGGGTAAGAAGAAGAGTCTTCGTTTAATGTACTCATTTCTGGCTATATCCTTTTGAGAACACTCTATAGCTGATGGGGTATCTAAAATCCTTGCTATAGGCTCATCTGTGTCTAAACTCATCAGCTACATGCTCTGCTCCATAGTAAGGAGATGAACTTCCAGGAGAAGGAAGTCCTGGGGCAGGCACAGTCACAGTTCTCCATGAGCAGCTAACATTGGTCCTGGCGCATGGAAAGCACTTAGTAAATGATTGACTGAGCCAACATTGTATGAGGAATGAGGAAATGAAAATTTGGTTGAGGAGACTATGTATATGTAAATCAAATAGAGGATATTGCAGGACTGGGGATTGTGCTTGTGGAAATAAGGACTGCTGGGGTTTGGGAAAGAGAGATTCTTGTGGGCTGATGTTACTAAAAGGGCAAGTCTCCAGAGATGTCCCATATGCAATCCCAGCTCTGATTCTCACACTGTCAGTAGTGCTCCAAGTCAAATATTTGGGCCTTGGAAGGACCCCACACTAGGGGGTGCTGTGGGTACAGAATAGAAGTAGGGTCAGAGTTCTGGTTACACTATTACCCCTATGAGTGTTCCCTAAGAATATGGGGCCTGAGGACACATTGGGCAGTTAAGGCTTATAAGCTATTCTGAACTAAGGAGAAGGAGGCAGGGGTCTGGGATTCAACAGGAAAGTAGGCAACTCACAGATAAGAAAGAGCAAAACAAAGTCTTGCTCGGCCACCCAAACACAGGGAGGCAGAGGGAGCCCAATTGACTGTGCAGTTCTGTCTCCCCACATAGTTCATGTTAGGTTAAGGCGATAAATTTCTTCCTTCAAGCAGATCTTTCTATCTGGAATCCTTCAGACAGTTAAAGGTTCTTTTGGAGTCATGTGTTTCTTAAAATTAAGCAGCTTAAAATAATTTATATACTAAAAACATATTTTGGGGTGAAAAACTCTGCTTCCCCTCAATGTTCAGAGTATAGAGAATAGGAGGGATAGTGTATCAAGCTGAGGTGGGAGACAGGTGAGTGCAAGATAGCACCGGGCTTCGTTGCCCATGTAGGATGTGTTGATTTCATTCACAATTTATGTGGAGCATGAATGAGAGAGTGGTAACGGTGGAAGCTGGGTCCTGTCGAGAGATCTCTATAGTCATTCTAGCCAGAGATGGGGTTGCCCTTAAACTGGGGTTTTCCACAAGAGCATATAGCAAAAAGTGGACAATTGAAAATATATTTTAGAGATATAATTTATAAGATTTTCTGATAAGTTTGGATGTGCAAAGTTAGGAAAACTGAGGATTTATTTATTCATTCATTCATTCATTCATTCATTCAGGTAATATTAATTGAACACCCTTTCTACACCAGGGCCTGTGCTAGGTGCTGGAGAAAGGAAGTGTTCCAGACACAAAACCCTGCCTTCACAGAGCCAGAAGAGAGGGAGCAGGCACCAAACAACCAATACAATTTGAAATGAAGGGAGAAACTAAGAAGAAAGTAAGGAGGGTAAGGAGATACAAATCCATAGGTGAACTCTTTTTGGGTGATAATCAAAAAGAACATCATTTAAGCAGAGATGTGATTAATAAAGAGATTTATCCAAGTGAAGGTAGGTCAGGAGCAAGAGTTCCCAGGCAAAGGGACATCAATTAAAAAAGCAGGCACTAGCTTGGTGTGTTCTGGGGACACACGCAGTCTGTTATGACTGGAGCAGACACTTGAAAGATGGGGTCAGGGAGGCTGGCATGGGCCAAATTATTAGGGCATTTTAGTCTTGGTAAGGCATTTAGATTTAATTAAAGCACAATACAAAAACTTTTGATGGTTTTGGGTACAGAGGTAGGTTAATTGAGATATATATATATATATGATTTTATTTATTTATTTTTAGAGGGGAAGGGAGGGAGAAAGAGAGAGAAAGAGAGAAACATCAATGTGCGGTTGCTGGGGGCCATGGCCTGCAACCCAGGCATGTGCCCTGACTGGGAATCGAACCTGCGATGCTTTGGTTTGCAGCCCGCGCTCAATCCACTGAGCTACACCAGCCAGGAAATTGAGCTATATTTTTAAAAGATCATGTTCACTTTTTGTAGTGTTAAGACCTGACAGTGCTTTTTCTTTATTTGTAATGCAAGTGCCCGATTTCAGCTTTGGTATCCCAGACATCCACTTCAAAGACTGCCATCTCCAAAAAGCACTGCCAGACACAGATAAGGAGAAAGGGCCTCTCACCCCTCTGATAGTTCCCTTGTTTTTTTCTCTTGCTGTGGTTTAAATTCTTCCTCCTGAGTTTTAAATCCACCAATAAAGAATAAATCCACACACTAGGCCCGCACTTTTGACCTCAATAAAAGCAGAACCCAAGGTTCTTCCTTTGCATCTCTCTCTCCCCTCCCCCACCCCAAACCCTATTACTTGGTCCCAAATGTGTCATGTTGTGGGGGGGCTCCACCTGCAGAGCCCCCCCAACCCATCTGCCATGGATGAGAAATCTACCAAGATGTGATCTGCTTGGGGAGGAAAGTTGGCTTTTCTCTCAAAGGAGAAGGACCAGGAGCCTTTTCCTCAATGGGCTTTTATTGGTTTTAATTTGCATAAGAATATAGGGCCTATACCTAAAGCTCATCAATCATTGTCAGGTAGTAATGATTAAAGAATAGATACCATTCAAAGAACTATGAGGGCTTATTCTGAATTAGGGTCAGATAGCTAAAGGGCCATAAAACTTTGGGGAAACAAACTCATTCTGTACTTGGACCCTTATCATTTAAATTGAGGATATTCTTAGCAAAGCAGGTTTCACAGGATTTTATGCATTCTTTCTTAGGCATGATTGCCCCAGGGAACCCGCCTTTTCCAGCACAGGGCTGCACCTACCCTGGCATTGTTTTAGACTTAAATCAGGCAAGGGAAGTAAGGTAGATGAGAGATTAGGACTCAGGCTATGCCAAAGCTGAGGGGCGAGGGTCCATCACCCCATTTTTCTGTAGCCCCCCAAGTCGTTCCCTGAGGGCCCCTGTTCAACTATGTCTATTATAGAAAATCCGTCCCTTAAGGAATCTTACCCATCATTGCTAACCAGTCATCTGCCTGGGGCCAAGCAGAGTGAAGTAAAAGGGGTCAGAGGCAGCACCCCTACCAGGAAGATAAGCTTTGTCTCCTTAGTGGCTTATGGTCTCAAGGTCTTTTTACTGAGCCTTAGCCACAAGTGGTTACAGTTTCTGAAACCACGCAGGGTGGCTCCCAACACCATATAACTTCCAGGACCTGTAAATATTGGGTTGGCCAAAAAGTCTGTTTAGTAAAATAGAAGACACATTTTTTATTTTCGGTAAAATAAAATACACGTTTTTCATTTTCACTGATAACTTTAATGATTTGGATATTTTGAGAATGTCAGCTATCTCCCACGTGGTATAACATTGATTTTTCTCAATTAATGTCTTGGTTTGATTGCTATCAACCTCAACTGGTCTACCTGACCATGAAGCATCATCCAGCCATGAAGTTTTGCAAATGCTTTTGACATGCTTGATCAGTCACGGCACCTTCTCATACACTGCACAGAGCTTTTTTTATTTTTTGCATTTCATTTGCATTTTTATCATTCTTGAAATAAAAAAGCATAGTATGCAAAAATGTGTATTTTCTTCCATCTTCAATATTAAAATAGCTGCACAAAAATTTACTAGTTTGATAAGTTTGTTTTATTTTTTTTTGAATTTTTAAAGAAGCATTTATTACATCTACTAGTAATGTAAGCTATGATCTTTCTCTTTTAATCTTTTTTCATTTTTTATTGTTGTACAATTACAGTTGTCTCCATTTTCTCCCCATTACTCTCCCCTGCCCTACCCATCCCCACCTCCCACATTCAATGTTCCACCCACCCCGTTGTCTTTGTGCATGGATCCTTTATACATCTTCCTTGGTAAGGTTTTTATTTTTTTAATTTACACCCATAGGACAGCTGTCACAATACAATCTAACAAAATTGTTTAGAATGAAGTTAAAGACAACTAAGCACTACTAGAGCCATCTTACAGAAAAAACCAAACAAACTTTTTGCCCAACCAATAATAAGTCTGCCTCTTCCAAGGTTTCCTGACGGCTATTGCTGAGGGCATCTTGTAACCATAATAAGAACCACAAGGCCAGTCCAGCCACAATAATAGTTATTGATCGGTTGAGACCAGCACAAAACTGTGAGAAATAGAGACTCTGATGGGTCAAGAAAGGAAGCAGGGACACCACTTAGCAGGCTATTGAAGTACTGAAAGTATTGAGGTGATCAGATTGAGGATATATTTCAAAGAAAAAGCTCAAAATGCTTGCCAATAAATGGATTTGGATTTGGAAAGAAAGGAATCAAGGATGATTTCTGTGTTTTGGGCTTGAACAACTGGTCAATAATCTTATTAGAAGAGGGAAGGAGACTGGAGGGAAAGGCAAATTTGAGATTCTGTTCTGATATTAGCTGTCTTGGCTGTAAACTTAGCTGAGATACAGAAGTCTATGGGAGAAACAGGTTTGTGAAGAGAGAGTCAAGAGTTGATTCATGGTTATATATTATTTTACTTATCATGACAGCAGAGAGGAAGGGGAATAAATATATAACTAGAAGGGAGAAATTTCTGTTGGTGTTAATAAGCCAAGGAAGGAATTTCTATAGGTGCTACTCAGCTGTTATTTTTTAGCTATAGCCAGTGGTGCTAATTTCAAAGAATGCCTTTCATTTTTAGTACTGTCTTCAGGGTGTCTGCTTTCCTGTTAGCTTTGCACAGTTGTTTGGAATTCACTGGGGTTTTTTGGTCTAGTCCGAAGGTTATTGAGCCTAGTTCCAACATTTCCACGGTTTGAGAAGTAAAGTATCTGCCACTTCCTCTGGGATGGCAGCTCTGACTTTATTTTAAAATTGCAAAAACCTAAAACAGCCTGATGTATTCCTTTTTACAGTAAAAAATTATAATTGCTTTGGGGATTAGAGACTTTACTCTAGGGCCCCACTGAAACCGGAAAAGAACCTGGAGTTCTTGCTGCCTGTCACATACTGAACCCAATATGCAAAGACAGGGACTGAATCTTTATGGGCACTTTATTCAGATGCCCAGCGATCTGAGAGGATGGTGGGTTCACACCTTAACAAACCATCTTACATTTTCTTCCCAGGCCAGCCTTTTTATAATAGAGAACAAAGTGCAGTGAGGGGTTTTGAAATTTAGGGAAAATTAGATTAAAAAAAAAAAAAAAAACAACTGTAGTATTCTCGCCTGGGCAATTAGCTGTTCCCAGGGGTGGGCTGTCTTCTGTCTCTCCCTGGAACACAATGGCTTGGATGTCTCTACTTGTTCCCCAGGCAGTGATCTTTAGCAGTGCCCCAGGAAGTCTGCTCTTTCTCCCAGGAGCCAGGATGGGCCTTATCTGTAGTTTCTAAAGTGATAACTTTCACACATGCATTATCTACTAGCTTACAACTATCTACCTTAAACTAAAATTTTCCAACTCTTAAGTCCCCTAATACCACCTGCCTGGAGTTGTCAAAACAGTGCCTGAGAGTTTTTCTGTTTTTTTTTTGTTTTCACAGTAAAAAATATGACTCCTCCCAAGGGACAAATCTGCTTTTCAAATATACCTAAAATCTAATTGTTAAGTTCTAAAAACCTAAAGTCAAACCGTTACTTTCTCACAAGTTCTTTTGTTCAGCTCTGTTCCTATGAGAATTGAAATCATAGTTTCATCTCTTTGGGATCAACTTTGTTTACAAGTTCTTGGGGGAACATGATATGATACTGTCTTTCTTAGAACCAGGTAGATAATATTAGCCTGTGGTTCTCACATGCAAGCTGCCTATGAGACCCCAAGTGAAGCTGTAGACTAATTACACATTTCTTCATTCTGTTCATATAGAAAGGGGAACCTGTGGTCTTAATTAGGCCATGGCCATTACATAGTAACTTAGTGAAAGGTAGGTGACTAGAGCCAGTATTTTGTAAACTGGTTCTATGGCTGCCTTTTCAACTCAGCTATATTCATTGATTGCACTCGTTTGGTATGGTTTTCAACAGTAACAGGCTGGAGCAGAACATGTTCTAAAAAGAAACATTATATTTTTCAATTACTATTTAACTCAAATCACAAAGAGAGCCAACCTAAGGCAGATGGTAGAGACCTCTGCCCTTCCCCCATTCAGGTCTCAACTGTGACCTCATCACTGACATCACATCTGCTAAGGCGGCCCCTGGAGAAGGGCAGCTGCCGTGCCTGTGGGAGGTAGGTGGCTGCAGGAGTAAGTTGGGAGGTGGTATCTATAGAACGTGGGTGAGAAGACATCACTGGACACCCACTGGCCCCTGCCCCCAGGTGTGCTTAGTGTTACAGCTAGTTTTCTACTGGTCCTTAGGTGGCCCTGTACCTGCTCTCAAGAAAATATGGCACGGGCTAGGGAAGAAGCAGGGGACAGCTGCCTGGTGTCTGGTCGAGAGCCATCACATATCATCAGAGTGTCGGTCAAGACCCCGCACGACTGCCAGGAATTTATGCTGGCAGAAAATAGCAGTGTCCGCCACTTTAAGACACAGATCTCCAAACGTCTTCACTGTGACACTGACCGACTGGTGCTCATCTTCACTGGAAAGATCCTCCGGGATCAAGACATTCTGAGCCAGCGTGGCATTCTTGATGGAACTGTGGTCCACTTGGTGGTCAGAAACCGTCTGTCCAGTCCCCGGCCTCTGCCGAATCCCACAGGCCACTGCACCTATCGTTCTGAAGCCTCCACCTCAGACCGTGCTGGGATGGTAGCCAGGCTGGGCTGGCTAGCCCGGAGCTCACCTGACCTGGCTGACTTCTTCAGCCAGCTGGCTCAACTACTGACAGCTGCGCCTGAGCCTGTGGTGCAGTTCTTGGAAGATCCTCTATTTCAAGGCCTGGCAAGTGAGAAACCAGCCAGTACCAGCCATGTTCCTGAAACCTCAAGGCCAGTACAGAAACCTGAGTCAGCTTTTAGGACTCTGGAAACCTTGCAGAAAGCAGCTCAGCAACAAGAGGTCCAGCAGGCAGACAAGCGGGGGCTGGAGGCATTGAAGGCAGTGCCAGGTGGTGATAATGCTATGCGGCCGGTTTCCTCTGATATTCAGCAACTCATGCTCTTCACTCTTGCCCCACTGGTTGCTTCCAGAGGCCATAACCCAGGTTCAGAGCTTTGCAGAGGGGAGGCCAATGCTCACAGCAGTACTGACACCACCACTGCCATCCCCACTGCCTCTGTCCCCTCCAGGTCAATGGCACAGGAAGTCAGTGCAGGAGTAATTGCTCAGGCCAGAGGCATGGCCTCAAACCAGGCCAATTCAGGGTGTGGGACCAGTATGCCAGACTCATACTTAGGCCAAGATCTTTCTTCCCAGGATGGCCAGCAGCCCATAGGGAAAGCCACTCTAACCAGTCAGCTGAGACCCTCACCCTCTGCCTTACGTAGAGCCTTGCATGTCCTCCAGCAAAATCCAGCTCTGCTACACCAGCTGGCCACTGACAGCCCCCTGCGACATCATATACCACTACTTCCCATCCTCACCAACCCACGAGCACTGCAGGCATTAGTACAGATAGAAAAGGGCCTGCAGATACTGTCCAGGGAGGTACCTGATCTGGGACCATTTTTATGGGGCCCAGGTAAACCGCATGGGGCTACAGGAGCTCCTGAAACTAGGGATGCAGGACGGGGTCACAGAACAACCCCTGTACAACCTGCAGTGGCCGTTTTTCAGCTACTCCATGAATTGGCCAATGCCTGTTCCCAATCTAACCAATCCTCACTATCCTCATCCCTCCTCGCTGAAAGCAGGTACCAGCAAGGACTGGAGCATCTGAAGGCCATGGGCTTTGCTAATCGTGATGCTAACCTGCAGGCTTTGATGGCCACAAGCGGAGACATCTGTGCTGCCATTGGAAAGCTGCTGGGGGAACCAGAGGCCTAGAGCCTCCCAGCTGATGCTCACAATGAACCACCTCATGGAGAGGGAGGAAAAGAAAGGGAAAGGGGAAGGGAGGGGAAGTAGCTTATTTTGGGAATTCCTCCTATTCAGATCATGTGCACACTGGTACAGCCCAAGCCTGTTCTACATTAAAAAGATTGCTTGCATCTCATATGTGATGTCGTTTTGGGGATAGATAGGCAAAAAGAATGTTGTTTGGGGGAGGTCAGGATCATGTTAAATGGTCTTGGGTTTGTGCTTCACCCTCTCATACCCATAATTTCAGGGTATTTTCCAAATTTGAACATGAGGTGGAGAAATCCTATATTTTTCAGTATTTTTTCTCCTGCTCAGTTGGCAGCACAGTTCCTCACCAGCATTCCCATCATCACCATGAGCCACCTCTAATCCTACTCAAGTGACTGAAGGCATCTTGGGATTTGCCACATCCCTCAGTCCCTCCCCCGCCCCAGAGCCTTGGCTTTCTTTATGGCCTCTGGAAGCCATCTACTCTTTGACCATTTTGTTTTTCCTTCAGGTCTAGTCTCTTGGTATTGCAGAAAAGACGTTTAACTTCTCCCTCAGCTAGGGCTCTTCCTTTGATATTTTCTTCCTGGGCCAGGATCCTGCTTTTATGGGATGGATGCCCACTATTTCAGAAGTTCCATCCTCTCCTCCTATGCAGACTTCCTCCCTTTACACTGCAAAATGCTTGACTCTGCTGCCTTATTGGTTACTGAACTTTATCTCTCCTTTTATCTTTGAATTTCTTGAAAGTGTCTGCCCTTCCAGGGGTCATGTTTTACTACCTTCCGCAGTCTCTGACTTATTCCCAGTATGGGGCAGAAACTTTCCCAAAACTCTCTCATTCCTGATCTTTCCACATTTTTCTACGGAACTTTATATACTGAGCTTTCTTTCTCCAAGCTGCTTCACTTAATCTATTTTTTATCCATTGTCTTATAGAACGGTACTTCATGGGAGTAGGTTACACAAATTATTTTATTCATCCTTCAGAGGGTTTGGCCATTTCCTTGGTTTTTGCACATATTTCTAACAACATGGTTCCAAAAGCTTAATTTATTTGTACTTTCCACAGCTTACTAGCTTTTCCTTTGGGTGTCCCAGAGGAATCTCTTGCTCAGCATGTCCAAATATAGCTAACTGCTTTTCCCTGATTCCCATTCCTACTTTAAATTCTGTAGTTCCAATGCCTTAGTGAAAGTCATCAATACTTTTCCAATCCACCCATTATTTTCTGTACAACTCTGCTCTATCAGTGAGGTGGCTCATGGCAGATGGAGCATGTGCCTTATTTAGTTTGTAATTCTCCTCAGACCATACAATTAGTGATTGAGAAAGATAAGCAAACCCAGGGTCTTTGATTCCAGAGTTTGTCCTCCTAGCTTTACACTGCCCCCCACCCCCACCCCCTGCCCCAGCCAGGATCAATTTGTTCTCATGGAGTCAGTGAGAAGAAAGTGTGTCCCATGTGGCCCAGGCCCAGAGGAAGGTAAAACTTAGGTTTCTCTCATTTAAAAAGGAAAAGTTCAGAGAATAATCCAAATCACAATGAAGAAATTCCTGTACCTACCTATAACAAGCACAAATAAAATCAAAATAAAATAATTCAGCAATCAAGTAGAGGCAGAGGGAGGTAGTAGGGAGAGTTTCCCCAGGGCTCAGAGAAAAGGGTTTTTCTTTTTAATCGTACATTACGAGAATGTGAATGTGTGTGTGTGTGTGTGTGTGTTTTCTAAGAGAGGCATATGGGTTGATTTGAAAGTGGAGGGGTGAATTCTAGTCCTGAGGATGGGCTACGGCATTGGGGAGAACTCAGCAGGGTGGCTGTTCAGAGCTGAATCACTCAAAGTCCAGTTCAAAGTATCTCTTTCACATTGAAAGAGCTAGACTCAGGGCTAAAAGAAACAAGAATATCCAATACAGCAGGGCTCTATGGTTAGGCTTTTTGTAAACTCTTCTCTGCAATTTGGTAATTATACTGATTCCTATATAAGTGTATGACTTGCAAAGTGGTCTAGCAGAAAGGTTGCTTAGGTCTCTAGCAGGATCATGCTCACAGAGCAGGCTGAATAGTTTGCACATTGTTGATGATTTGCGACTTTTGCCTATCTTCAGAAGTCAAATTCCCTTCATGTGTGTTCTTAAGAATGGATGATACTGAACGCTGGACTGTGGTGATCAGGAAAGTGTCACATGGGAAAACATTGCTTTCTCCTATTAACCACAAACCTCACTTTACTTCAGCCTTGAGTTAAAACTGATTGAAGATTCTTAACACACAGACACAGACACAGACACAGACATAGACACAGACACAGACACAGACACAGACACAGACACAGACACAGACACAGACACAAGGAAACTTTCAGAGGTGATGGATAGTTTAATACATTGACTGTGGTGACAGCATCATGGGAGTATGCATGTGTCCAAACACAGCAGGTATACACTATACATGTTCAATGTTTGTATATCAATTTTACTTCAATAAAGCCATTAAAAAACTGATTGAGATTGATCCATCACTGCTTCAATAAATTCACAAAACTTGTAAGGGCTGCACATTTTTTCTGGTCTTGGTTTGTCTTTGCAAGTCCCTAGGCATCTAATCTCACCCATCTCCCTTGGGCTCTTCCAGCAATGCTCTTGGTTGGCTGTTCCTGAACAGTTGTCCTGTCCGTCTTTCTCTTTCAGTTCCTGCTCTACCCCTTTGTTTTTTCTCCCTGAGCTCCTCTGAGGCCACAAACATGACAGGTCCCTGAGGGTGAACTTGCCTCTACAGCTAGACTTGAACTTTTCTATGGTTAGAACTGACATTTCTCCTTTTGTCTCAGCAAATTGCAATCCTGAGTAAAAAACTTTTCCCTCTCTCCTGATCCTCCTGAATGTGACTTCATCTGATAAGCCCAATATAATATAAAAGAAACAAAATCTAAATGTTTGAACATCTCCTGTGTGTCTGCCATGCTTGACATATATTGTCATTACTCATCATAATAGCAGGATGAAGACATCATTCACTAATACATCAAAAAAATAAGTTGTATACCAGTATGGTCCATAATATTTTTCCATAACATTTATTGAGAGAATATTAGCATTATGTAAGAAACAGATGTCTACTTTGATGAAGTTTTAGAATGCTAATATATGAATCAAGAAGTAAATAGATAAACAATATAGATTATTTTAAATCATGCAAATATAATAAAACATAGCATACATTTATACATTTAAAAATCTTTATACATTTAAAGATTTTTTAATCACATATTATCGACAATCACCAATTTTTATGGAGTGCTTGATTTATGTCAGGTTCTAAGGCTGGGGTTGTTAAAATAGCATGGACTAGATTATGCAGCTGATAACAGAAAAGGAAGTCAAGATTTTTGCTTAAGTATATCTGGATCTACATATTACATTTCTTTCCATTATAAAACACTGGATAACATATGAGATATTGTCCATACAAATGCATAACCTTAGGATGGTTAGCTTCTCTGAATCACAGGCTCTTAACTTAAAATGCAGATAATGACAACCATATTTTTGAGATACTGGGAGGAGTATCTGTGGACCTGTTTGTGTATTTTGGAACTGAGGTTATTAATGCAATAAAGAATTATTTGAAAAGGCATTTGAACTCTGAGGCATCTCCCTTGAATCCTTAAGAAATTACTTTATGGCTAAGAAGAAAAGGATCTCAAAATGGAAGACCAGAGAGGTGGAGAAAATGCAGTTTTAATGAGCACTATTCATAATATAAACACACACTGTCTGAATAGTTTGAGTTGTTATATAGCTATCACAATAACCCTGTGAAGGGATATACTATAAAACAGCACTAAATAAATTATAACTTGGTTAGAAATATTCAGGGAGGTTACATAAGTTTCTCGTCTTATTTTATTGAGCGTGTTACATGCTACGCAATGTCTTAAGTTTTTATATCTGTTAACTTATTTATTCTTCACCACAACATTCAGAGTCAGATACTGTCATTACCCACTACTGAACAGTTTGTCAGACTGAGGCATGAAAAGATTAACAAGAGACTCAAGGTCACAAAACTCGAAAGTAAGGGAACCAAGATTCAAATCCAGGTACTCTCTGACTTTAGATCTTGTGTGCTTAAGCACTCAAAATATTGGAATTCAAATTCAAGTTACTTCAAATGTTATTTTTTTTTCTACTTGAACTCACAGTAGAACATCCCCACTATGAAACCCAGAATCCTTTCAGAACAGCAACTGACTTACTCTTTAATAAATTGTAGATACTTCTCAGACAATATTAAAAATGTTATCACCTTTCTGGCTATTCAGAATTGCTTAAGGAGCCTCAGAAAAAAGATATTTCAATGTGATTATTGATATCTCCAATTTATGTGGCTTTTTTTCTCTTTCCAGAGTTTTCTTTCACATAAATGCATTCTTCTCATACCATAGGTCTCCGCCCATGTAAATGCATCTAGATTGCTATTATGCAAATGTAATATTCTGATTTCTAACCTCTGCTCAGAATTCATATTGAAATCTTTATGCGAAGTAGTCTTAAAAGTCGACTCCGAATCTCCTTGGTCCGAGCCCCATAGATGACTGGGTTGAGCACAGGAGGCACCAGCACATAGAGATTAGCCAGAAAGATGTGCACATGCTTGGGGACTCTGTGCTGGCCAAAACGGTGGGTGAGGAAGGAGAAGAAGGCAGGAATGTAGAAGACCAGAATGACCCCAAGGTGGGAGCCACAAGTACTCAGAGCCTTGTGCTGGGCATCGCGGGAAGGAAGACGAAAGACAGCACGAAGGATAAAACCGTAGGAGACAGTAATGAGAATAGAATCCAGACCCATGGCCAGCAGGGCCACAGTCAGCCCATAGATGATATTGACAGTGATGTTGGCACAGGCCAGTCGAGCAATGCCCATGTGCTCACAGTATGTGTGTGCCATGACATGGTGCTGACAGTAGGGCAGTCGCCTCAATAAAAAGATGAAGGGGGAAACAATGGCCACACTACGCAATAGCCCAACAAGGCCAATTTTGCCTATGACTGTATGGTTGAGGATGACTGTGTATCTCAGTGGGTTGCAGATGGCCACATATCGATCAAAGGCCATGGCAAGAAGGATTGATGACTCCAGAGCGTAGATAGAGTGGACACAAAACATCTGGGCCAGGCAGCCACCAAAGGAAATCTCACCAGCCTGGAGCCACAGGATGGCCAGCATTTTGGGCACAGTGGTGGAGCTGAGAGCCAGGTCAGAGAGTGAGAGAAGGCAAAGGAAAAGGTACATGGGTGCATGAAGTACGTCATCCTTGGCAATCACCAAGATGAGGGCAGCATTCCCAGCCAGTGCTACCAAATACATGGCACAAAAGGGGATGGCAATCCAGATGTGGGCCCACTCCAGTCCTGGGATCCCAGTCAAGAAGAGAGTGGCTGGGAGACTGTTGTCACTAATGTTGGAAGTCGACATTCTGCCTGGCACATAAAAGACTATCCAACAGGTGCTAGTACACCTGCCCTGTGACATTAGGTGTTTGATTCACTCACGTAAAATGATGATCTTTTCTGTGAATAATGTATTTTAGACAGAGAAAAATGTTTTTTATTAAAATGTTCCAGAGTCTTAAAAGATACTGTTTCATATAATCCATTTTGTCACCTGCCATGTTCTATGTTCTAAGCACCAAGCTAAGAGTTTAAGCATTTTCCCTGTGTAATTCTTCCAGACTTATCTCCTACTACATCCTGCACATTATTCACTTTATTTTGTGCAGATACATCTAGAAAAATCTGTTGCTTCTTCTTTCAGTTTATGCTATTCCATTGGTCCAAGGAGTACTTTTTCTTTTCTGTTTTGTTAACCTGTCTATTTGTAAATATCAGGTAGCACCTCTGTCTCCCAGAAGCCTTCCTTCTCTAATCGAGTCCTTAGTCATCTTCACTTTTTTTATTCATCCATTAATTTTCAAAAGTCTGTTGAGCTGGGAACCATGTCTTTACACAGTTGCAAAATCCATACAACTTAGCTGTACCTAGAAATTTTGCTCCATATTCACAAAAAGACTCAGTCCTGATAACTCTTAGTAACATACCTTTGACGTCTTGTCTTAATGTCACAATGTTTTACTGACTTAACCTCCTTTTGTAACATAGCTGCCCAGATAAACACCAAATGGCTTATTTTTATATCTCACCTAAAGTCTCTAGCAAGAGGCCAGGCAACCTGAATACACTCAAATGCATGCTTAAATAACTACAGTGTTTAGAACATCCATGAGGGTAACATGTGAGAAAGTGAGACATGCATCAGACATGGTAGCTGGGAAAACAGCATGGCTAATTATGGTAAAGCCAGTTCAATGTACTATATGCCCAACAGTGGAGTGGTTGGATTGATGGCTTGACCAGAATGTGAATAGAGGCAAATTGAAGGACAGTGGAGTGTTAGAGTTCACCAACAGCAGACAGTTTGTGAGAGTGAATTATTTTTGCTGTAGAAATCTAGTATTATGTACATCCCCTGCCTAGGGACATTATATACCTGAAAGAATCTTTTGTAGGATGCCTGGAATCCTGAATATTAGTCCTGATTCTATCACAAGAGTGTTACGTAACCTGGGACAATTCTTCCCTGTTTTCAGAAGTCTCAATTTATAAAAAGGAACAAATTGGTAACTATAGTATAATCACAGAGATGTAAAGTCAAACACATGGCATATAGTCAATAATATCATAATAATGTGTATGGGTCCAGAAGGGTACTTCAAATATGAGGAAGACCACTCTAGAATTCATGATTGCCTAACCGCCGTGCTGTACCTCTGAAACTAATACAGAATAATATTGAATGTAAAATATAATTGAAAAATAAAAGAAAATTAAAAGCAAACAATTCTGGAATTCTAGGCTTGCTTTTTTTACCACTCATTATTGAGCATTGGTAAGTCTTATTACCTTTTTGAGACTCAACTTCTCATTTCCAAATTGGGGATGATAACACCTGGCTTATTTATCTCACACAGTTTTTGTGGTTGAGTAAGAGTAAAATATACGGAATTAAAAAGATTGGACACGGAATACAATATCCTCCCCATTTTTACAAGCTCTTTGTCTCGTAGCTACATAGAAGAGTAACACAGAATATAATAATCATACTCACCTCTGTCTTGTCAAGAGGAAGTCCATTTTCAGATAAGTAAGCTGATATAATCCAGATCACAAAGTCTGTTACTGTCAGAGCTAAAATTATGGTTCAATTCTTCTGACTTAACAATTGGTGTTTTCATCATGCTATTTACATGGCCAAACACTTAATTACTACTTTTTTAAGCAAAATCAGTTTAATATGAATATCTAATGATACAATCATGTTACTCCTCTGGATTCCAAAGAGAATGATAAAAGTGGGGAAGCCCTCTGATTTGCTTGGAGACTTTCCCTAATGGCCCCAACCACTAGAATAAAAAAGCTTGGGTGGTGGAGAGAGGAGGGTTGAAGTGACTACCGTCTGCTCTTATTCTTTTTTCCTAGCTTAGTCTTACCTGCAACAGAAGATTCCAAATCATTGTTATAAGGAAGTTGTTACTTTGTGAGAGTCTGTAGTTGTGAGAACCAGAAAGATTAAGTACAAGCAAGGTGTTTTCGAGGGAAATGAATGAGGGAAAGACTGAACCGAAGCATCATTCTGGGTGGAATAGTGCATCCTCCCAAATCTGTCTCACTCAGCCATGTCTCTGGGTCACTATAGTTTCTCACTGCTCCTTCTGAGACCTAGACTTCAGTGAATGAACTCTAAGTTCTTTCTTTCAAAACAGATTTTTGAGCAATCTGATTTCAAGTGAGTGATGTGTGCTTATAAGCTGAGAGTGGAGCTCTGTGACCCCTGTCATTGTGAGTGTGAAGTTATGTGGGAAAGTATGTAAGGTAGTGAGAATTCGTACTGGTGTGGTATAACTGAATATAATGGCTTGTTTAAGGATGTGAAAGCTGTGGTTTTGTGTAAGTTGTGTAGGTGTGATTTAGAAGATAATGGTATCTGAGTGTTGATGTCTGAATTTAAATTAAGTGTAGGTTGCAATACATAATTTGTCCTTAGTTTTGTGAGCCCAGTGAGTACCTTCAGCTTAGCCCTGAGTTCCAGTCTCCTCTGGTCAGGAGGTTAGTAAGTGAGGTTATTTATTGACTCTTTGTGACATTCAGGTGTGAAAACCCAGGGGGCCTCCTCTAGGGGTTTGAGCCATGGTGCTCATTTGTGGGGAGAGAATAAGGAGGGGCTGAACAGGGGAAAAAGAAATGAGGAAAGGGAGATTCCCCTAGAGAATTTTGAAGAAATATGGGAATATAATCTAGTAATTTTTGTTTTTCTTACCTGCATTTCTCTTCCCTTTTCTTTTCTTTCCTCTTCAGTACTGTGCATTTCACTGGATTTTTGTACATAAGAGTTCATGGTATTCTGTGTGCATAGGGTATTACTAATGCTATATGCAAAGAGGGCGGGAAGAAGTGACAGTGGACATTTTTATGCTCCATTGTTTTATTAGACTTCATTTCACAAAACTTGTTAAAAATTAATTATTAAAAATTCCAAAAGCATGGAAGCAGAACGCTGAAGGAAACACAGGACTGTTCTGGGCATGGGCCTTGTGCTACTGCATAGGTTTCATGCCCACAAAGCTAGCCCTGGGGGTGAACAACATCAGTCTTCTGGCGAGATCCCTCTGTATTTGATATGAGACATACATCAAGCATTTGTATCAAGGATTTCTTCCATCAAAGCCTTCAAAGTACTATACTCTTTTCCCTTGTGCATACAGTAGTCCCTCCTAGAAATTTATTTGTGGAAGATATGTTCCAAGTCCCCCTGTAGATGCCTGCAGCTATGGATAGTAACAAACCCTATCTATAGTAGATTTCCCCCTACAGATACATACCTGTACTAAAGTCAACTACTCTTGAGCTTTGGAGCCATTGTGAAGTAAAATAAAGGTTACTTGAATACAAATACTATGGTAGTGTATCAGTCAATCTGATAACTGTTGGGAACTGCCCTGCCTGGTATCAGAAGCTGTAACCCCCATCTAGGCTAAGGCTGAGGGAATGACCTTGGAACCGTAAGCCAGCAAGGAGACAAAAGTTTATCTCCCTGACAGGAGCACCACTTCTGCTCCTTTTTACTTCACCCTGCCTGGACCCCAATGCTTGGTCAGTTAGCCAATGATGGGTAAAATTCCCCAAGGGGAGAACAACCTAAGACAGGCACCATCACGTGGGAGGCCCCCAAGAAATGACTTTGGGGGTTACAGCAAAAGGGGGTGATGGACTCTCAGCGTCTGACAAAGCCTGAGTGCTCATTCCATCAGTGAGAAAATCTTCTTATCTCTTGGTTGCCTTAGTTCCCCTTGCTCCACCTAAGCCTGAAACAATGACAGGGTGGTGTAGTCCTGTACTAGAAAGGGCGGGTTCCCTTGGTGATTAGGCCTAAGAAAGAATATGTAAAATCCTGCGAAACCTGCTTTGTTTAGAATGCTCTCAGTTGAATGAGAAGGGTCCAAGGAGGAAGTAAGTTTGTTCCTCAGAGTTTTACAGCTCTTTGACCCTGACTCAAAGCAGGCTCTCAGAGTTCCTTGTTATTTGATCCTTACTCTCCTGCAATGAGTAATGAGCTTTACCTGAATTCTTGTACAAAGGAATGCAATAAAAGGCCTGCTGGGACAGGAGAACATGCGCCCTCCACCAGAGAGGGTGGCCAAGGCGCCCTCCCCTAGTGAGGGTGGCCACTCCGTCCCTACTTCTCCACAGAAAATTGCCTGTTTCTGTGTATGTTCATTTCTCATGTGTCGACGAGCCATCTGCAGTGTTCCACCGTTACTGCCAGTCGGTGATCGCGCTTCAGATATCTGAGACAGTTTCTGAGTGACTATTGGGTAGGTAGTGTATACACTGGGGATATGCTGGACCAAGGGATAATTCGGGTCCCCAATAGTTTGGGGCAATGTTTTCTCACACTACTCACAGTGGTGTGCAATTTTAAACTTATAAATTATTTATGATGGAATTTTCTTTAAAAATTTCAGACTATGGTTGACCAGAGGTAACTGAAATCACAGAAAGCAAAACCACAGATAAAGGGGGACTACTGTACCTATCTTCTGTCATATTAATTCAAACCCATGGTCTTCAAAATTGTTGCCTGGGTACTTTGTAATGTAATTTTGAAATAGTATATGTTCCTTCAAAACATTGACATTTAAATATTTGTCATTTAGCACTGGCCTGGTAGCTCAGTTGTTTAGAGCATCTTCTCAGTACACAGAGGTTCCA